>CM062296.1:539390854-539573834 GCA_031216915.1 Pictodentalium vernedei
GTTTATTGCATTTCTAAGCACATTTTCCTGACATTTACTTAAATTTATCTTCGAAGAAGGATGGAATAATGTTTAGGGCGTTTCTTACAGCTTAGAACAGTGTGTTGCATTAAACGTCGGTGTTTACACATATGGTATCTTTTCTACCACATTTATGATCGTTTAAAACAGTTATTACCATACTTTCCTAACATTTTCAGCAGATGAAGCTAAGTGTCCGAAAATGCATTAAAACAAGTTTAGGGCGGGTGTTTTGATTCCTTAGAACAGTTTATTGCATTCATTACTACATTTTCCTTACATTTACTTAGTTTAATCTATTGGGAAGGATGGAATCATGTTTAGGACATTTTTTAACAGCTTAGAACAGATCATTGCATTAAATGTCGTTTTCTAAACTTATGCTAGATTTTCTATCACATTTATGGTCGTTTAATACATTTATAACGATATTTTCTTCTTTTTTTTAATACAGGTAAAGTTTCGTTTACGATGATGTATGGCAAGAAGTTTAGGACACTTTTTTTGATACATTAGTTAATTGAATTTAAGGTCGTCGTTTATATTTATGTTTACTTTTCATTATTTTGATGGCCGTTTAAGATAATTTGGAACACATTTTCCTTACATTTAATTAGTTTAATCTACAGAGACGAATGGAATCATGTTTAGGAGTGTTTTAACAGCTAAAAACAGATTATTGCATTATATGTCGTTGTTTACACATATATAGTTCCTCTTCTATCACATTTATGTTCGTTTAGTACATTTATTATCACATTTTCCTTACATTTACGGCAGATGATGTTATGTTTCCCAAAATACATTGAAACACAATTCTGGCAGGTTTTCAGATTCCTTAGAACACTTTATTTCATTTTTGGCCACCTTTTCATTATGTTTAATTACTTTAATCTTCGTAGAAGGATGGAATCATGTTTAGGGCGTTTTTTAAAAGCTTAGAACAGGTTATTGCATTAAATGCCGTTTTTCACACTTATGCTCCCTTTTGCTATCACATTTGTGGTCGTTTAATACATTCATTACCACATTTTCCTTATATTTCCACCGACTGAAGTTAGGGCTTCGAAAATGCATTAAAACATGTTTAGGGCGGGTGTTTTGATTCCTTAGAACATTTATTGCATTTATGACTACATTTTCCTTACATTTACTTAGTGTAATCTACGGAGAAGGATGGAAGCATGTCTAGGCGTTTTGGAACCGCTTAGAACAGTTTATTGCATTAAACGTCGTTGTTCACACATATGATATCTTTTCTACCACATTCATGGTCGTTTAAAACATTTATTTGCACACTTTGATTACATTTTCACCAGGTGACGTAAAGTCTGCAAAAATGCATTGAAGCGGGTTTTCTGATTCCTTAGAATAGTTCATAGCATTTTTGACCTCAGTTTCGTTACATTTACTCAGATTAATCCACGGAGAAGGATGGAATCATGTTTAGGGAGTTTTTTAACAGCTTAGAACAGTTTATTGCACTAAATGTCGCGGTTAACAAATATTGTACTTTTCCTACCTGATTTATTGTCTTTTAAAACATTTATTACTGCAGTTTTCTTGCATTTACACCAGGTGAAGTTATGTATCCGAAAATGCATTGAAACATGTTTAGGGCGGGATTTCTGTTTCCTTAGAACAGTTTATTGCATTTCCTAGCACATTTTCCTTACATTTACTTAGTTTTATCTTCGAAGAAGGATGGAATAATGGTTAGGGCGTTTCTTACAGCTCAGAACAGTTTGTTTTATTAAATGTCGTTGTTTATACATATGGTATCTTTTCTACCACATTTATGGTCGTTTAAAACAGTTATTACCACACAGCTCAGAACAGTGTGTTGCATTAAATGTCGTTTTTTCCACTTATCCTCCCTTTTCTATCACATTTATGGTCGTCTAATACATTTATTACCACATTTTCCTTATATTTCCACCAGCTGAAGTTTAGGCTTCGAAAATGCATTAAAACATGTTTAGGGCGGGTGTTTTGAACCCTTAGAACATTTATTGCATTTATGACTACATTTTCCTTACATTTACGTAGTCTAATCTACGGAGAAGGATGGAAGCATGTCTGGGCGTTTTGGAACCGCTTAGAACAGTTTATTGCATTAAACGTCGTTGTTTACACATATTGTACCTTTTCTACCATATTTTTCGTCGTTTAGTGCATTTATTAAAACAATTTTCCTTACATTTCCATCAGGTGAAGTTATGTCTCCGAAAATGAATTTACATAATGCGGAGATGGATGGAATCATGTTAAGGGCGTTATTTAACAGCTTAGAACAGTTTATTGCATTAAATGTCGTGGTTAACACATATTGTACTTTTCCTACCTGATTTATTGTCTTTTAAAACATTTATTACTGCAGTTTTCTTACATTTACACCAGGTGAAGTTATGTATCCGAAAATGCATTGAAGCATGTTTAGGGCGGGATTTCTGTTTTCTTAGAACAGTTTATTGCATTTCTTAGCACATTTTCCTTACATTTACTTAGTTTTATCTTCGAAGAAGGATGGAATAATGGTTAGGGCGTTTCTTACAGCTCAGAACAGTTTGTTTTATTAAATGTCGTTGTTTATACATATGGTATCTTTTCTACCACATTTATGGTCGTTTAAAACAGTTATTACCACACAGCTCAGAACAGTGTGTTGCATTAAATGTCGTTTTTTTCACTTATCCTCCCTTTTCTATCACATTTATGGTCGTTTAATACATTTATTACCACATTTTCCTTATATTTCCACCAGCTGAAGTTAAGGCTTCGAAAATGCATTAAAACATGTTTCGGGCGGGTGTTTTAATTCCTTAGAACATTTATTGCATTTATGACTACATTTTCCTTACATTTACTTAGTTTAATCTACGGAGAAGGATGGAAGCATGTCTGCGCGTTTTGGAACCGCTTAGAACAGTTTATTGCATTAAACCTCGTTTTTTACACATATTGTACCTTTTCTGCCATATTTTTGGTCGTTTAGTACATTTATTAAAACAATTTTCCTTACATTTCCAGGAGGTGAAGTTACGTCTCCGAAAATGAATTTACATAGTGCGGAGATGAATGGAATCATGTTAAGGGCGTTATTTAACAGCTTAGAACACTTTATTGCATTAAATGACGTTGTTTACACATATGATATCTTTTCTACCACATTTATGGTCGTTTAAAACATTTATTTCCACACTTTGCTTACATTTTCACCAGGTGAAGTAAAGTCTGCGAAAATGCATTGAAGCGGGTTTTCTGATGCCTTGGAATAGTTTATAGCATTTTTGACCACAGTTTCGCTACATTTACTCAGAATAATCTACGGAGAAGGATGGAATCATGTTTAGGGCGTTTTTTAACAGCTTAGAACAGTTTATTGCATTAAATGTCGTTGTTAACACATATTGTACTTTTCCTACCTCATTTATTGTCTTTTAAAACATTTATTACTGCATTTTTCTTACTTTTACACCAGGTGAAGTTATGTTTCCGAAAATGCATTGAAACATGTTTAGGGCGGGATTTCTTTTTCCTTAGAACAGTTTATTGCATTTCTAAGCACATTTTCCTGACATTTACTTAAATTTATCTTCGAAGAAGGATGGAATAATGTTTAGGGCGTTTCTTACAGCTTAGAACAGTGTGTTGCATTAAACGTCGGTGTTTACACATATGGTATCTTTTCTACCACATTTATGATCGTTTAAAACAGTTATTACCATACTTTCCTAACATTTTCAGCAGATGAAGCTAAGTGTCCGAAAATGCATTAAAACAAGTTTAGGGCGGGTGTTTTGATTCCTTAGAACAGTTTATTGCATTCATTACTACATTTTCCTTACATTTACTTAGTTTAATCTATTGGGAAGGATGGAATCATGTTTAGGACATTTTTTAACAGCTTAGAACAGATCATTGCATTAAATGTCGTTTTCTAAACTTATGCTAGATTTTCTATCACATTTATGGTCGTTTAATACATTTATAACGATATTTTCTTCTTCTTTTTTAATACAGATAAAGTTTCGTTTACGAAGATGTATGGAAAGAAGTTTAGGACACTTTTTTTGATACATTAGTTAATTGAATTTAAGGTCGTCGTTTATATTTATGTTTACTTTTCAGTACTTTGATTGAACTTAAGGTCGTTGTTTATATTTATGTTTACTTTTTATTAGGAACCCCAAGCGTGTCGCAGGCCCGCAAAGGTTTCCACATACCCAGTCAGATAAATGTGTTCCAGAACAGAATTCTCTATAGCCGTCAATGGGATTTTTGAAGTGGACAGTAAATTTCAGTGAAAAAAACACGTAACTTCCGGTGTCGAATTGCCCATGCAACTGCAATTGGCCTGTCCCCCTCTGGGAATCAAATGTTTTTTGTTTCGACTCAAAGCTTTGCGTGATATATTGGTCTACATATCTACACTTCAGGGGTAACCAGGCCTTCTCAACCGAAAACCGCGACAAATCAGCGGCCGGCCAAAGTGTTACTATTATTACTCGAGTTCTGTCCTTCTGGAGGTTTGTCAATATGCTCAGCTGATGATCTCGACATTTCAGATCGAACTCTCAGTCCTGATTTCGTTGCAGCTTGTCTGCCAGTGATAACCTCAATCGGAGAAAACGTACATATAACCGATAATATAACTGATAATTGTTGTTATATTGGTGCGATTGTATATAGATATGCATTGACACGTACCTCGTGAAATATCAAGACGAACAGAAACTCAGTTTTTGAATTATCCGAATGTTAAGGTGTTGTAAAAGTAAGGAAAAGTTTGCTTGAAAAAAGGGTATACGGACGATTCGTCCGCAAGCCTAGTCGTCCGCTTGTCAAGGAAAATATTGTCTGCACATTTTCTACATTTCGAACAAGACACCCACCCCCTACTAACGTGTGACATTTCCCCATATTAAGCCCAATATTCTCACATATAAAGCCTCCTGATGTTGTATTTATGTTAAGAGTGTGATGTACAACATCATCTTTAAGGTTTGAAACACAAATGATGTCCAAAATTGGCTGATATATTGATATGTTTTTAAAAAATTGCACAAGTTGGAAATGCACATTTTTGGTGCACTCAAGAGACTCACCCACCCCCACATCACGTCTTGCAAATTTTTGGTCCCCCCCCCCCCCCCACCCCAGGACCCCCCTCCCCCTGGAATAATTGCAAAATTATAAGATTATGTTACGGATCTTAATATAACAAGTTTTGATGCATTTCTTAATATAATTATAACACGTTTTGATGCGTTTCTTAATATTATTAATTCCTATAATACATTTGCTAATAATTTTGTGATTATTCATTGTAAATCGCCGGTGATGCTCTTCCAAGAATAATTGCAAAATTATAAGATTATGTTGCAGAACTTAATATAACAAATGTTGTTGCATTTCTTAATATAATTAATTCTTATAATACTTATGCTAATAATTTTGCAATTATTCACTGTAAGGTGCCGGTGGAGCTCTTCAATGAAAAATTGCAAAATTATAAGATTATGTTGTGGAACTTGATATAACGTACATATACTTTAAGACCTTTTACTGTAATAATATAATTTTTATTGGTAATCCATTGAATAAACAGTAATTAAAATTTATTAGATGGCTGGATAGTTTATTTTGTTCTGACATTTCTGTTTTCAGAATTTCATACACATATATGAAATTTAATGCAAGGAGGTACATTAAGATATATTACAATGGAGGTACATTAAGATATATTACAATAGGTAATATACAATAAATTATACAATAAAATTATTATATAAATAAAAAATGATTCAAAATGCAATACTTGAATACTTTCCCCCAGCGAATGAGTTTCGGATGTGTTGGGTATAATTGTAGAGGACGACTTGGGTAAAATTGCAGCGGACGATTTGGTTAGCAGACGAAATGGGTGTAATTCGAAAAAGTGATACTGATAGGTTGCTTTCAGTACCGTTAGAAACCAAAACAAAGTAATAATGTGTTACTTTTTGGTGCATCCGTATTTCTGAACAGTGCTTCGTAGTTTCAAAAACTAAAAAATGGAAAATAATAACCCTTTTGGATATTTACCGCCATTGAAAATGGCATGTCATCTTTTTTCGGGAACTGAGGGAATCTTCAGCCTGGGGAGAACTAGGCCCAGGGAAGAATCATCCAAAAGAAAAGCAGTACACAGCTGTTAGGATATTTTAGATATGCTACGATATTCGTTTTAACTCCTGAAAATAATTCTTAAAAAAAATATTAATAGATTGTTCGATATTTATTGAAAAAATATTAATATAATATATCGTCGAGCAATTATCTCTGCAGTAAATTCACATTCAATGTGTTCTGTAATAGGGCCTAATTAACGTCTCTCATCTGTTAGAATGATATCCAATCACTTCGGCTCCAAGTCATTTCGTCCTCTGGTCAATTCGACCTCAAAGTCATCTCTGTCCTAGTCACTTTGGTCCCTTGGTCATTTCGGCACCATTTTAAGTGTAGAGATCTATAAAGATCAGTGCATAGTTCATGTTTAGAAATAATGGGTAATTACCTTTATTAAGTAATGTTCAGTTATTTGTATTTACACAGTGTACAGAACAGTTATACATGACATTAAAAATTATCCATGTGTTCAATTTTACATACATTTAAGATGCAATCTGTATAAGTAAGAGAAATTATTTTACTTTGAAATTTTGCAGTACCGGAATATGCAGTCATTTATTCATATTGTTATGCACATTTCCTAGTCACCTTCCAGTTTGAGGTTCACAGGGTTTCTTTTTCTTCTTTTTTTCTGAAACAACCACCAAACTGCGATTTTGATACTACCATAAATATGTCCACATTTTCTAAAACACAGAGCAGAATCCTTGTAGTTATGCACAATTCCTAGTCCCCTTCCAGTTCGATGTCCACGGGGGTCTGATCCCAGTGCCCCACTTGCAAGGCGTACACTCAAACCAAATCACATTACTTACCCTCGCTTCCGGCTCTCATAGATTCATAAGCAAATAAAATTATTCAGGTCACAAGCGATTTCAAATCCCACATATTCCATGTGCATCTTCGACGTGCTGAAACTTTTCTTTTATTTATTCATCATGAAAGAAAATCTACTAGACATATATCATGTATACCTGAATATCTAATATCTAATATATGTTGAAAAAAAAATAATAGAAAAATGTTAAAATTCAAACAATATTTGATAATATTTAAAGAGGCCGAAATGACCTGGTATATTGGGGCTGAATTCACCTGAGGCTGTAATGACTGGGGCCAAAATGACTTGGGGCCAAAGTGACTGGAATTCGTGAGAATTGCATCCAAACTGTCCTCCAACAATTTGACCCAAACTGGATACTGATCTAACCCAAACCATCCTTTGGCAATTTGCCCCAAACTGTTCTCCAGAATAGGGACACATGATTCTTATTGATTTATTTATTGGGGTTTAATGACACTTCGATAGCCAGGGTCACTTCATGTCGGGCAGTTTTACAGGTGGGAAAAGCCAGAGAGAACCACAGAGCAATTACAAACATCTAACGTACAAACAGCACACACGCTGGGTTAGCATTGGTTGAAGACAAGTGTACGATTGACATGCAGTATGCCTTGGTACGCAATGGTACTACGTGGGCAGTGGGAATGAAGTGTATTGCCCAAGGAAACAAAGTGGTTGCCACAGGTGGTATTTGATAGAGGACCCTTTGGCTTGCAGCCTTCACCTCTAAGTACTGAGCCCTTTAACCTTCAAAACTGTATAGTACCAGCTAAAACATTTTGTAGAATGACCACATGAAAATTTCACAAGTACATAGTTTCATTATTAGTTTGTGATATTTGTTTTTGCTGTACAGTGCCACTTTGCCAATAACATTATTCAATTAGCAGGATTATTCAATTAACAGGATTGTGTCACTTTCCTGTATTCCAGAGATAAACTTAGCATTTATTCTATTATATTTTGTTTGACAGAGCTCCATGAGCTCTGTCAAACAAGATATAATAGATTAAATGCCTGTATTGAATGTACTGAGGCCAAATTGGTCTATAACCAAAGGAAAACTGGGAAGAGTCAGGGCAATTTCTCAACATGTTACAAGATTTTTTATTCAATTAACAGGAGATTACTCTATAACCTATATTCAATTACCAGGTCAAATTTGTACTGGAGGTAAATGGAACCCGGAGGTCCATTGGCAGAAACATTGCCTGTGTTTACTATGAGTAATCAGGAGAACCTGCCATGCTTTGGATGCCATTCGATATGGCAATTGCGCGCAGTTCCTCCGCGCATTTAAGCCTAGATAAGCGCACAATTCGGGACAGGATTTCTAGTTTCAACTGTATACAATTAAGATATATCCAATTAAGTGGGCACAACTGTATAACCCCCCCCCCCCCCCCCCCCCACACACACACACACCCCAATCAAAACCATCATTCAAAGGTCTTGGATTCAGCAAATTTGATTTCTTTATTTATTGGGTTTAACAACAATTTTTACAGCCAGGGCCACCCAACAGTTTTACTGGGGGAGGAACCCAGCCAGAGCCCCCAGAGAGAACTACCAAGCAACAATGACAAGCAACTGTCAGCTTCTCAACATTGTAACTCCTAGCAAGCAGGGTTAGCATTGGTTGAAGACAAGTGCACCATCGATGTGCAGTACGCCTTATTTCAGTTGCCGCAATTGGGATTCGAGCTGAGAACCTCTCCCAGCTTGTTTTGGGAAGGTTTTTTTTGTTCCAGCTTCATTAAGGTTTGTTTCATATCGCACTTGTAATTTTGTCATAATTAGTAATCATAAATCCTTAACATAAAACAATAGAAAAAATGCATAGAATATTTTAAAAAAAAAATTCTGTGAGGATTTGACCTCAAGAGGTGATGACATTCGACCACGACTGAGACCGAATATTCTAAGAAAAAGTATGAGGGCTGAATCTTCCTGTGACTGAATCTTCATGAACCCCTTTTTTCAAACTAAATTGCCCATTACTTATAAAGCACCATAACTAAGGCAAAAACAATACTATGAAATTTCCAAGTCTGAAATTCTATAAATTCCAAATAAATTTACACAAATTATATAGCAAAATGAAGGATGTGGTGTATAGTATGTGTGCATCTCACACACTGACACACAGTCGCCATCAGACATCAGCGGATCCTGAAAGTGTGCTATCGGTACCATATTTGTACCATAATGGATAATAATAAAATAATATTTCATAAGAACAACAAACACAGGAATTCAAAATGCAGCCTCAAGGCAGCATGGTGGTGAATGCCAATGCTGTCCCGTTGTCTTTGAAAGGGGGAGTCCTTTACAAAATAGGTTTTTGTTTTGTGATACTCTGGATACTCCCATTTTTAGCTCAGCTTTGACAAAGTCAAATTTAAGGTTGTGTCATAGCCCGTTGTCCGTCTGTTTGGGAACAACAATTCAATACGACTCGGGCTTCCATCTGTTTGGGAACAACAATTCAATACGACTCGGCTAGAGGTTGTATTTATGAACCGATCTTTACGAAACTTCTTGGGTACCTTTGTTATCACCGTGGGACGAGAACAAGTGTTTTTGGGTGCGGTCCAAAATGCAAGATGGCCTCCAGCAGCCATTTTGTACAGAAATTAGTGCAATCAGTTTTTTGTACAGAACTTCTGTATGAAAGTTCTGATTTGAACAAATTTTTGTATGAATGTTTAGTAACATGGAGTACATCACATAATATGAAAGTACGTGACACGTAATGGTGCACACCCAATATTGTTAATTTCGGTAAATATTGCAGGCACCAAGCAAGATTTTTCAGGAAAGAGATGGTATTTATTTATTTAATTATCGTTGTTTAAGGTCACATACTTCTGCACAATGGCTAATCATGACCACAAAGAGATGGTATATATCGCAGAAATAGCAGCGGTTATGTGAAATATAACAATTTGCCAAAACGTGCTGTACAGCGACATGCAATAAACACAGAACCACACATGCATGTTCATATGTTAATGTGGCGACAAATATGATAATCGAGAAATTTTGAAAGATTGCGGAAGGATCAAACTTCAGACAAGCTATAGTAAAACAAACCTTCATTTTTTAAACTGACAAAAGATCATAATTCAATGGCAAATAGATTCATTAGGGTTTAACAGCACTTTCAAAAACCAAGGCTATATCATAAGCGGGATTGTACGTCAATTTCGATAAATAAGGTTATTATATCACGTTGTTAGTTCTCAAGATCCTTCCCATCCTTCAATACCTAGACGAGCAAAATAGTCGTACGTGGAATCACTCGTTCAGGCATTTACTCTATGGCTCATTTGTTCGATGGGATTCTGGTCGTTCGAGCAACCTGAGATGGTTAGCAAGCCTGTACTAGTGCTAGTAATGGTACAAGGCCCCAAGAGTGGAAGAAGACTGCGGGATTTGGTGACTACTGTAAAAGGACATACGATGGCAATATTGGAAAAATCAGTAATAGTGGTGTTGTAGATATGAAGATCATGGAGAGGTCAAGAACTGGGCAGATGCTAGGAGCTAAATTATCATCAGGTATATATAGTACTGCATCGTCATGTCATAGGTATCCTCCTATACCCCGATGAGCATTAAGAGTCGTAAAAGAAATCGCTCTTTCGATACTCATCTGCTCAATGGGATTTGAGTCGTTCGACGAGTAGTGACTTTTTCAGTAACTGCTCAAAAGCTTATTTGCTCGATAAGATTCGAGTCGTTCGAATAATACCTAACCCTGCTTGATTGTATTTTGGGTTTGAGGATCATAGAGGACTTCGTTATATACGGGAAAGGCAAAAACAGAGACGGCCAAGACAAAATAGTCTTCTGGGATAGGCAGAAATGGGACGAGTAAAAGGCAAAACAGGCCAGGAAATAGGATAAACCACAGAAAATATCGGGATAGATAAAATACCGAGACTATGGTGCACATCCGAAACAATAAAGTTAATCTTATACAAAGGAATGTGTCTATTGTTGGACAGAAATAAGAATTCTAGGGACAACAGATAGAAACCGAATATTTAGTGGGAAATCCGCACTAGTAAAAGAACTGATGGATTTATTTGGGTAATTTTACAAAGTATTCGAACAAATACAATTACTCATACCAGGAAACGCACCTTAAAGCACTGTATGCTACCCTTTTAAGCCCAGTATTAAGGAATCCGTGCCAAATAAAGTTGTTTTGATGGTTTAGAGAGATTGGCTGGATGTTTGTGGTAATTCGATGTATTCTAGTTCACTTCAATTTATCCACATGAGACCTCTCATCATTCATTTAGCACTACGTGCTACTAGTATAAACCCTAGGTGGGGGTTTTCTAAGTCCGTCATGGAAGTTTTGGATTATTAAGAGGGATTGTCGGGTTGTTTGCTGTAATTAAAATTACTCCTATTCAATCGAACACACCCTCCGAATACACCCCTTTCCTACTAGAAGGTTTTGGGTCACATAGCAACCATGTGCTACCATAGAAACCAAGATGGTGGCCTCAGATATACAAAATGGACGACGTACACTCGTCTCACCTCAACAAAATGCGCCGCGCATGCACACTAGGACCACGTATCACTATGGGGATGTTGTCACAAGATGGCGCTCACGCACGTTACCATGACAACCAAATATGAAGTAACTGGGCCATGTGCCTATGACGTCACATGAGATCCGGCCAATGTGGGTCGATCGGGTACATGATCTACTACTAACATCAACCCGAGAGATTCACGGTTCGATCCCCAGCAGGGGTAACTGCGTTGTGTCATTGGGCAAGGCACTTAATCACGATTGCTCAAGTGGGGCACGGTGGCGCAGCCATGGGGGCGTTCTGGGGCACATCCCCCCCTCTACACAAAACAAAAATAATTCCGATAGGATCACCGATCCAATGTCGAGTTGTGACAGTACAAAAGTGGGTTTAATCATTATGATCTTATCATCCGGAAACTAATTGTTTACAATTTACTATGTGAAGGGTCACTGTGACCTTGGCCTTTGACCTACTGATTCCAAAATAAATAGGGCTCCTTCTTGCAATAATGCCAACCTACCTATGAAGTTTCATGAACGTGGATGGAACCATTGTCAAATTATCATCTGGAAACCAATTGTTTACGATTTATTATGCTCAAGGTCACTGTGACCTTGACCTTTGACCTTGCGAGTCCATGATAAATAGGTGTTTTCCACTCACCCAGGCCAACCTATCTATGAAGTTTCATGAATGTGGCTTCAACCGTAGTCAAGGTAGCATCCGGAAACCAATTGTTTACAATTTACTATGTTGAAGGTCACTGTGACCTTGACCTTTCACCTAGCAAGTCCAAAATAAATAGGGTTCTTCATCTCACTGATGCCATCCTACCTATGAAGTGTTATGAACGTGGGTCGAACCATTATCAAGTTATCATCCGGAAACCAATTGTTTTGATTTAATATGTTCAGGGTCACTGTGACCTTGACCTTTGACCTAGTGAGTCCATAATAATAGGGTTTTTCCTCTCATGAACGCCAACCATTACCTACGTATGAAGTTTCATGAATGTGAGTTTAACTATGGACAAGTTATTATCCGGAAACCAATTGTTTACAATTTACTATGTTCATGGTCACTGTGACCTTGACCTTTGGCCAAGCAAGTCCAAAATAAATAGGGTTCTTCCACTCACCGATGCCAACCTACCTATGGAGTTTCATGACGTGGGTCGAACCATTATCAAGTTATCATCCGGAAATCAACTGTTTACACCCGCCCGCCATTCACCAAACTATAAGTCGAGCTTTGACTTCGTCACAACTTGACTAAATAAGAGGCCCCAAGGGACTGTAATCGCTCACCTGCCAAAGTGGTTCAAAGAAGAATTTGGGGTCACATTCAGTTATACATGGTTCATCAACTCTACAAAGGAATGAAGTCATGAAATGCAAATTTTATGGAAAAACACTAAGGAATCGATTTGAACAAACCTAACATGCTCCCCATGCCACCCCCACCCCGCCCATAGAGGGCCCAAATAATAAGCCAAGGACTCGAATTGAACAAATTTGAACCTGATACCCCATGAGATGTTATATACCAAATACGAAAGAATTCTGGCCGGTGGATCTGAAGAAATGGGTTTTAAAAGAAATGTCCTCACATTGCATTAAGTTAAACTTTGGGCTCAAACAGGGAGCCAACATATTTACCCAGGTAAACAATTTGAACAAAACTGAAACTGACCCACTGCAAGATATTGCATACCAAATATGAATGGATTCTGACTGGTGAATCTGAAGAAAAAGACTTTTGAAGAAATTCCCTCATATTGCACTAAGTTAAAATTCAGGCTGCCAAAGGCAGCCCAAATATAAACCCAGGGACTCGATTTGAACAAACTTGAATCTGACCCCCTATAGATGTTGTATACTAAACATGAAAGGATTCTGACTGGTGGGTCTGAATCTGAAGAAGAAGATTTTTAAAGGAATTTCCTCAAATTGCACAAAGTTAAACTTTGGGCTCCAATAGAGAGCCCAAATACTAACTGAGGGACCCGATTTGTACAAACTTGAATCAGCCCCCCCCCCCCCCCCCCTCTAGAAATGTTGTACAACAAATATCAAAGCATTCATACCAAATATGCAAGATTTTTAAAGAAATTTCCTCATATTTCACCAAGTTAATATTCGAGCTCCTGGAGGGAACCCAATGATGGTTTTGGAGAAATAGTTTTTTTAAATTTTAAAAAAAAATGTATGGGTGCTAGCAGAGTAATGCCCCTTGTGGTTCGGCGCGGCAAGGTTATTTATACAAACTTGAATTGGCATATGAAAAGGAACATGCACACCAAATTTGGTTCAATTTGGTCCAGTAGTGTGGGAGGAGAAGTCAATAATGTAAAAGTTCCCTTCGGTGAGCTAAAAATCAGCCATATGCTCCCCCCCCCCCCCCCCACACCTCCCCCAAGTTAACCCATATAGGGAACATCAGGCAAGACATTTTAATATCGAGATATTTATACTTGCAGGATGTATAAGGGGAGGGTGCGTAATAGCAGATTTATGTGTGATATCCGACCTATCTCAATTTAATGACACCAATGTTGTCGATTAGTTCCCAGACTCGAGAAAAAAAAACGTCGCCGGTGTTCCGTCGAGGATTTACGAAATAACGTCGGCGTTATTTGGTAATTTATCCGTTTCTTCGGTCCGGGTTCGCTATTTAAAAGAAGAATCTCTTGGGGCGGTTGGAAAATAGGAATCGTTAACAAACGTAAGACAGTAATATTATTTGATAAGCAATTACTGCCTGTTTTAAAAAGCATAAACCGGCTATTTCTCTTCATTTTGTGTGATATCATTAGACATAATCATTTAATTCTTTTCCTTTAGTTTCCTATTTTCAGTCGAATGTTTCAACAAAAAAAACCTTCACTATAGGTATGGCGAGGGCCGGTCGCCGGGCAGGTGGCCCTTTTTGCTAAAAAAACTTAGTTATTTCTGGACGGATTTTGATATTTGATTTGTGGCTTGATATTCATTTGTCCAAAGTTGGACCCACAGTCCGTAATATAATTTTTGGCTTTGGTACGGCCTGTAGGTCCAACGCTCTCGATCTCCGTGGTGTACTATATGACCAGTAAACGATTTAATTGCAGAAAACGATTTAATTGCTGGTCTATCTCGCCTCGTGAGAACAATATGGCATATCCTGAAGCTTTGTGTTAGTATGTGATCGAAAAAAGAATATTTACTGAGCAATTATATCTATATAAAAACGTGTCGATCGCTTGATAAATTCTAAAACGTTGTATTTTCACTCGAAATTCGTCAGCTGATCAACAACGGGGGTCGCCATGTTCAAATTGAAATCTTCGGGAGAGTTTGACTGATGGAATACCGGACGCATAAAACGGAACGGGCTCGTATCGACGAAGCACGGTTGACGGTGTTCGAAATGATGACGATTGATGTGAAAAGCACCGTGATTCAAAAAACCGTGCTTTGTCGATACGAACCCGTCCCGTTTTATGCGTCCGGTATTCCATTAGTCAAACTCTCTCGAAGATTGCAATTTAAACATGGCGACCTCCGTTTTTGATCAGCTGACGAATTTCGAGTGAAAATACAACGTTTTAGAATTTATCAAGCGATCGACACGTTTTTATATAGATATAATTGCTCAGTAAATATTCTTTTTTCGATCACATACTAACACAAAGCTTCAGGATATGCCATATTGTTCTCACGAGGCGAGATAGACCAGCAAGTAAATCGTTTACTGGTCATATAGTACACCACGGAGATCGAGAGCGTTGGACCTACAGGCCGTACCAACGCCAAAAATTATATTACGGACTGTGGGTCCAAGTTTGGACTAGATATTCATGTGCAACACCCGATGACGCAAAATAGGGCGTGTCCACGATTTTTCGCAAGAGTTATGGCTCTTTGTTAAAATCTACTAATTTTGAGCTTGATAGCGCGATACTTCAACAAACGTCAACCGATTTGACAGATATTTGGCACGTGGGTTTCAAGGACCAATGTCTTGGTCGAGTTCGAAAACGGGCTCGGTTCGATGTACGGCTGAAGAATTATTCAAATTTTGTGCTTGATACTAATGATACTATTCAAAGCGCCATAACTTGAACAACTGTTAACTACGGCAGCGTTCTGACGCCAGTTGATGTATTTTTTTTACCTGTGCTAAGTTGTTATAACAAGTTAACTAACTTGTTATAACAACTTAGTAACTTGTTATAACAACTTAGCTAACTTGTTATAACAACATAGCTTAACTTGTTATAACAACTTAGCTTAACTTGTTATAACAACTTAGCTAACTTGTTATAACAACTTAGCTATCTTGTTATAACAACTTAGTAACTTGTTATAACAACTTAGCTAACTTGTTATAACAACTTAGCTAAGTTGTTAAAACAACATAGCTAACTTGTTATAACAACTTAGCTTAACTTGTTATAACAACTTAGCTAACTTGTTATAACAACTTAGCTAACTTGTTATAACAACTTAGTAACTTGTTATAACAACTTAGCTAACTTGTTATAACAACTTAGCTATCTTGTTATAACAACTTAGCTATCTTTTTAATCATTGCCCCCAGGTCAGTTTGTCCCTTCCTTGGGGCTGAGAGTAATTGGTCAAAATGCGTTTAAACCTTTACCTAAAATAACGGCCAAAAACGGCCAGCACCGTACACAAAAAATCGCTATTCCGTATTTTTTATATTTACATTTTATGCTTCCAAAACATAGGTTATGACCCCCTCATTCGAACGAGCGCGTTGCGCTCATTTCAATGAGGGGTAACACCCTGTGTTTTGGATGCAAAAAATGAAAATTTTTAGTTACACGAGAATTTTTTTGACGAGTATCGTCTGCTACTAGCGTTAGATAATGGGTTAATGGGGGTGAGGGGGGGGGGGGGGCTCAGTTGGTAGAGGTGCAGGCTGCAAGCCGAGAGGTCCTCGGTTCGAATCCCACCTGTGGCAAGCGCGTTGTGTCCTTGGGCAAGACACTTCACCCCCATTGCTCGCGTGGGGGCACGGTGGCGTGTACTAAGGCGTAGTGCACGTCGATGGTGCACCTGTCTTCAGCCAATGCTAACCCTGCTTGTGTGGAGTTGGTATGTTGGGGAGTTGACAGTTGCTCCCCGTTGCTCGGTGGTTCTCTCCGAATACTCTGGCTTCCTCCACCCTTAAAACTGTCACGGTCATGGTTAGCCATTGTGAAGAAATATGTGACCTTAAGCACCAATAAATAAATTACCGGATATTTTGGTGTTGATGGGTGGCCTCAACCGCCCCAATCGGACCACATTTAGGGGCCCTACTAAGGCCCCAAAAAGGGCAAGTTACAAAATATCACTAAAGCAGGCTAAAATCGCGGGATGTTTTGGTGTTGATGGGTGGACCCCGAGGAATAAAGAAGATTGACACCTCAACCGCCCCAATCGGACCACATTTAGGGCCCTAGTAAGGCCCCAAAAAGGGCCAGTTACAAAATATCACCAAAGCAGGTTAAAATCACGGGATATTTTGGTGTTGCTGGGTGGCCCCTGAAGAATAAAGAAGATTGACACCTCAACCGCCCCAATCGGACCACATTTAGGGGCCCTACTAAGGCCCCAAAAAGGGCCAGTTACAAAATATCACCAAAGCAGGTTAAAATCACGGGATATTTTGGTGTTGCTGGGTGGCCCCCGAGGAATAAAGAAGATTGACAGCTCAAACGCCCCAATCGGACCACATTTAGGGGCCCTACTAAGGTCCCAAAAGGGCCAGTTACAAAATATCACCAAAGCAGGTTAAAATTACGGGATATTTTGATGTTGATGGGTGGCCCCCGAGAAATAAAGAAGATTGACACATCAACCGCCCCAATCGGACCACATTTAGGGGCCCTACTAAGGCCCCAAAAAGGGCCAGTTACAAAATATCACCAAAGCAAGTTAAAATAACGGGATATTTTGGTGTTGATGGGTGGCCCCCGAGCAATAAAGAAGATTGACACCTCAACCTCCCCAATCGGACCATAATTAGGGGACCTACTAAGGCCTCAAAAGGGCCAGTTACAAAATATCACCAAAGCAGGTTACAATCATGTGATATTTTGGTGTTGATGGGTGACCCCCCGAGGAATAAAGAAGATTGACACCTCAACCACCCCAATCGGTCAAAATTTAGGGGCTCTACTAAGGCCCCAAAAAGGGTCAGTTACAAAATATCACCAAAGCAGGTTAAAATCACGGGATATTTTGGTGTTGATGGGTGGCCCCCGAGGAATAAAGAAGATTGACACCTCAGCCGCCCCAATCGGACCACATTTAGGGGCCCTACTAAGGCCCCCAAAAGGGCCAGTTACAAAAAATCACCAAAGCAAGTAAAAATCACGGGATATTTTGGTGTTGGTGGGTGGCCGCCGAGGAATAAAGAAGATTGACACCTCAACCACCCCAATCGAACTACATTTAGGGGCCTTACTAAGGCCCCAAAAAGGGCCAGTTACAAAATATCTCCAAAGCAGGTTAAAATCACAGGATATTTTGGTGTTGATGGGTGGCCCCGAGAAATAAAGAAGATTGACACCTCAACCGTCCCAATCGGACCACATTTAGGGCCCTCCTTAGGCTCCCAAAAGGGCCAGTTACAAAATATTACCTAAGGTGACAAACATCGCCAGATATTTTGATGTTGGTGTGCGACACGAGAAGAATAAAGAAGATTCCATGGAACGTCATCCCTAAATATGAGAATATGAGGAATGACGAATTGTGGCTCACTAAGAATTTTCTCGTGGTCCTTATGACCCAGAGGATATGTAGAATGGCAAGTTGTCCCTCATTGCAGTCGGCTTTTCATATCATGAAAAGGGCATCCTGAAGGCCAGTCAAGTAACAGAAAGAGATTCCACAAGTGTATCTCTATGTAACATGGCCGTAAATATCCCAAACCGGGGTCCAACTTCCACTTCACAATTTACTCACCTTATCCTTACTTCCTTTCCTTCCTATCTCCAAGTCTTGGCATGCCCAAGGCCCTGTCTGATGTTTGCTGCCTTCTCCAAGCATAGCAATACCATCCATTTCCCTCCCACTTTCCTATTCTTTCTAAAATCTGACATACCAACGGGCCTATTGGTATCTGCTTGCTACGTCTTGCATGCCAGCACTACCCATCCCCCCCCCCCCAACTTCCCTATTCTTCCTAAGCCCTGACATGCCCGAGGGCCTACCTGATGTCTGATTGCTACGCCATTCATGCTAACACTACCCATTCCCTCCCACTTCCCCTTTCTGTTGTCTACTTACTATGCACTGTACCACCACCCATTCCCTTCTACTTGCTTATTCTTCATGTAGCCATAACTTGCCTAAGGACCTGACTGATGCACGTCTGCTATGCCATGCGTACTAACTCCTGCATTTGAATACCTGGGTCAGAGAGTAGTCAGAACACGCCACAAAATTTAATTATAGTAACAAAACACCGATCTTACTCCAAGTATGGGGCTCTTTTGTTCTACCGGAGTACATACCTCATCAATCGAAAATACCCCTTATGGGTCATATAACACTTCGCGCGACTCTGTTTCGGTAACATGAAGTCGATGTCGGTGATTTGGGGTAACTGTCGAGCTTATTTTGGTAATTCGCAAGACTCCCGTTGAATCGAACACACCCTTAGAACAGGCCCCGTCTGTTTAGAGGCCATTGGGTCAAATGGCAACAACAGGCTAACATAGAAACCAAGATGGTCCAATGTGCATGCTCACTAAAACCACGTATCACTATCGGGATGAGGTCACAACATGCCCGCTCTCCTCCGCTTCTATGACAACCCACGTGACACCCACAATACCCTGCGGTATGCTGTCACTTCTGCGGTATGCTACCCCCCCCCCCCCCCCGAAGTCCCCCAGATGGGGCTCATTTGGCACATTTCATACTACTTAGAATAAATATAACGTGCGGCGAAATGATAATACGCGCACACGAAATAATAATCCGTGCACACGAAATAATAATCCTTGTGCCCGGATTATTATTTTGTATGCACCGATTATCAATTCGCCTCCGCGGATTATTAACTCGTGTGCTCTGATTATTATTTTGTGCGCACGGATTAAAACATAAGGTAGCAGGACCCCCACCCCCGCTGTCCCAAAAGACGGACCTGCTATATATACTTACATGCATGGGAATCCTGTTCAGTGGCGGAACAAGAATCCTTTATGGGGGAGAATTCCAATGGAGGGGGAGCGATATGACGCGTGTATATTTCAAAGACCGCAGACAGGAAGGGAAGGGTGTAGTCAGGTGAATCACCCTCTCCCGTTTGTGTGACCTGGCGGTGGTATTTGCGGGGGGGGGGGGGGGTGGTGGAGACTGCAAGTAGTGGACATGTTCCGTATGGAGGGGTATCCTGAGTGGAGAAGCCGACATGCCGTCCCCGGGAGTGGAGGGCGGGGAGTCGCCCCCCAGACAAAAGAAAATCACTGTGCATTTGAATCAAGTTTTCTGGTGGCTTTTAGGGTAGATCGCCACATTTTTGGATGACCCAAATTTTAGAGACAAGGTTTATAAACGTACATGGCTCATAAGTAACTGCATCCGAACTTGCAACTTGCAAAATTCCAGTGGATTTATGTTTATCAGCTGAGTTTGTATGTAAATAAAGAAAAGAGAGTCACTGTGTGCGTAAGAGAGGGTGGCTGGATGTGACAGTTTTGGAGAGGGGCAAATGAGAGAGAGAGAGAGAGAGGGGGGGAGGGGGTGGCTGCAAAGACTGTGGTCGGGGGCAAATGCCCCTTCATGACCTCCTGCAGCACCGCCACCGGATTCGGGACCTCTCCCCGAATTATAATTTTTTTGGAGCTCTATAAGCGACTCTGAAGCCTCCTTAGAGGAGGTAAGGCCATTGGTGGGGCCGGTTATCCTTCCTCGGTAAATTTTTCAGTTTTAACTGTGAAGCTTTGAGAGCGATTCTGGAGCCTAATGGAGGATGGCGAGATCATCGGTAACTTGACGGTAAGGGCCTGAGACTCTCTGAAATAGTCTCAAATTTCGAAGCTATATCAACAGTTTTGAAGTCTCCAAATGGAAAGTGGGGGGGGGGGGTCGAAATCATATGTGGCAGTTTGTATTTATTATGAAGGGGGGGGGGGGATGCAATGTAACTCTATTTGGGGGCGAGCTATGTGCAT
Organism: Pictodentalium vernedei; assembly: GCA_031216915.1. Classification (NCBI taxonomy): domain Eukaryota; kingdom Metazoa; phylum Mollusca; class Scaphopoda; order Dentaliida; family Dentaliidae; genus Pictodentalium; species Pictodentalium vernedei. The sequence goes on from CM062296.1 coordinate 539,411,637, forward strand.
TTTCGCATGCCCCCGCCACTTATCCCAACCTTCCCATGGCCTGCCAAAAATATATATAATATCGCCAAGATTAGACATGTAGCGGACAAGCATAGGCATATGTTGCCATCCCAGTCAACCTTAGGTGACGTCCCATCCCAAATTCCCCCGGCATTGCGAAGTACTTTTCGATGGCTGCTTTATAGGCCCTTTTAGACATCTGAATTTTATATCTTTGCTGACATATTTTTGCGCCCCCACGTCTCAACAAGAGATCCCCCCCCCCTCTCCCACCACGCATGCATACACCTACTTACTGCCACAGGCCCAGAGTGCAGCGATGTGAGGTCTTACGCAGACTTCACTTCGTCCTAACTCGCCTATCGCACGTTAAAAAAGGGGAAGCATGCCTAACAAGGACGGACCTCGGGTCATTAGGTTACCCCTCCTGACCTTCCTTTTTTGAAGATATGAGGAGGCGGTAGCGACCGAGGGCCGAAGGGTCCTAGATAACTTAGGTTCAAACAAGAACAAGTAGACCTAAGAATTGCTATTTCAGCGTTAAGATGGTGGGATGCCAGTATACCAAGGTCACAGGATGGATGCCATTTTGACTTAATAACCTATACCATAGTTTTTATATCTTTCATTTCATGCGCACGGATTATTGTTCATGTGCATGGATCAAAGGAGTGGTGCTCGTTTCTTTCGAGCAAGATCTGGTGAACTCCGCGGTGGACCCCGGAAATGACGTCATAGTCACGTGACTGGGTGCCGCCATTTTGTGTTGTCATGGTAACGCGCTTGGTCGGCCATATTGTGATGTCATCCTCATGGTGAAACGTTGTATCACTGCGCATGCGCAGCCCGTGTTGTTATGGTAATACGCGTTTCCGTCATCCATTTTGTATACAGGACGCCGCCATCTTGGTTTGTATAGTAGCACGCGGCTGCTAGGTAACCCAAAGGCATCTAATAAGACGGGAGTATGTTTGGAGGGTATGTTCGATGCGATGGAAGTACAACGAGTTACCCAGATGATCCCGTGAACGACTTATTTTCACCGGAAATCACCAAAATGGGCCAGAATTATTTTAGAATATTGACCCTAATAGCACCATGTAGTGTTATAAGATCCATAAAAGGTGTGTTCCTTATCTAGCTCGAATTCCATAAGAATCCTCGTTCAGTAGTACATATTTTATACCTTATCTGTTCTACCTGACTTCTATCTACTCTAGTATACTGATTATCCTGACTGTCCCTGTCGATTCTTATGCTTGTTCTACCCATGATATGATGGCATTGTCCATGTATTCCTGGCTCTCTCTTACCTTAGTAGATTATTTGGCTTGTTCTACCCGTGATATGACTATTATCTACACTATTTGTTGGGCTTACCAGTAGACCCAGACATAGCTACAGGTGACACTTACCCGACGGGCCATCGGTGCCCCGTTTTCATCGTATGAGGTCATGGGGGCTATGAGGGCCATAAGGAAATGTCATTACTCTCATCCTCATCTCGGTATTTTGTCACCACGGTCCACAGAATCCCAATTTTGGAATCCCTTTCTAGTATCTGGATGGCCTTCAGAATCCCCTTTTCACCGTATGAGGACTATGAGGGCCATAAGGAAATGCCATTACTCTCATCCTCATCTCCACATTTGTCCCCACAGTCCACAGAATCCCAATTTTGGAATCCCTTTCTAGTATCTGGATGGCCTTCAAAATCCCCTTTTCACCGAATGAGGCCATAAGGGCTATGAGTGCCACAAGGAAATGCCATTGCTCTCATCCTCGTCTCGGTATTTGGTTGGAACGGTCCACAGAATTCCAACTTTGGAATCCCTTTCTTGCATCTGGATGGCTTTCAGAATCAGAATCCCCTTTCATCGTATGAGGCCATGAGGGTTATGAGTGCAATAAGGAAATGCCATTACTCTCATCCTCATCGCGGTATTTGGGTACCCTTTTTCATCGTAGGAGGTCATGAGGGCTATGAAGACGTCATAGCCATCATGGCCCTATGGCCTCATCTCGGTATTTGGGGACCCCCACCCCATGGGCAATCCATTACTGGTACCCCATTATGGAATAGGACTAGCCTTTGGCGTCCTCATAGCCCTCATGGCCTTACACGAAGAAAACGGGGCGCAGATGGCCCGTCGGGAAAGTATCAATTGCAGCTATGTCTAGGTCTACTGGTAAGCCAGATAATGGTAGACTAGTGCAGATAATAGTCATAGCACGGGTAGAACAAGCCAAATAATCTACTAAGGTAAGGGAGAGCCAGGAATGCACGGACAATGCCATATCATATCATGGGTAGAAAAGGCATAAGAATCTACAAGGGCAATCAGGGATAATTAGTATACTAGAGTAGATAGACGTCAAGTAGAACAGATATGTTATAAAATATGTAGTTGTAAACGAGGATTCTGATGGAATTCGAGCTAGATAAGGAGCATATCTCTTATAGATCTTATACCACTACGTGGTACTATTAGGGTCAATATTCTAAGAGAATTCGGGTCCGTTTCGGTTATTTCGGGTGAACAGCAGTCGGTCTCGGGTTCATTTGAGTAATTCGTTGTACTCCCATTGAATCGAACGTACCCTCCAAACATACCCTCATCTTATTAGATGCCTTTGGGACACCTAGCGACCACGAGCTACCATAGAAACAAGATGGCGGTTCCCTATATACAAAATGGACGACGGAAACGCGTATTACCATAACAACACGCGCTGCACATGTGCAGTGACACCACGCGTCACCATGAGAATGAAATCACAACATAGCCGCTCACGCGGGTAACCAAAACGTCACTTCCGGGGTACACCGCGCGGTCCACCAGATCTTGCTCGAAAGGTACGTGACATACTACTGACCAATAATCCATTTGCACAGCTTATTAATTTGTGTGCACGGAATATTATTTCGTGTGCACAGATTACAATTCACGTGAATGATTTTATTAATTCGTTCGCTTTGATTATTATTTTGTTGGCATGGATTATCATTTCGTGTGCGTGGATTATTAATTTACGCACACGGATTATTAATTCAAACGCACGGATTATTAATTCGTTTGCCTTGATTATTACTTCATGCACGGATTATTAAACTGCGCGCATGAATTATTAGTTTGCGTGCTTGGATTATTCATTTGTTCTCTCTGATTAATATTTCGTGTGCACAGATTATTAATTCGTGCGTATGGATTTTAAAAAAACATATGTCACCTCACCGGCTCCGTACATATGCTCTCCGGACCATTGTCAATTATTTTTATTTTTAATTTTATCGATTAATTGTACTCGAGATTTCTTGGGTAAGACAATTAATTCCAAATGCCCATGTACAGGCATGGTGGTTTTGTGTGCTAAAGTGTACTACAGGTCTGTTTTTGAACCTGCATTCAACCGTAGCTAACCCTGTTTCTGTCGCGTTAGTAGGCTGGAGTGTTTGGTATTGGTTCGCCGCTGCTCGGTGGTTCTCTCCAGCTTCCGTGGCGCATAATCCACCGTAATACTACCCGATATGACATGGCTTGGTCCATTAAAGTGTCATAAAAGCCCAGTAAAACATGAAAACAATGAATGATAAACTAACAATCAAAAAGTTTGCATATTTAGTTTATAAGCACATAAACAAAGAACAAATATTGGATAAATGAGTACTGTAAAAATTATGTGCAAATGGAAGCAGAGAATCCAAAGTAAAACAATTTGAAGCAGAAGAATACATTAAAATACAGTGCATGTATGATCAATCATCTAAGAGCAATTACAGCTCTTGGATAACCGTGTGTATTTGTGCTTCCAAAGCTGAATGGAATAGTTCAAAATATTAGGCATAGCGACCAGTGTTCATGCAATATTCACGTGTAAATGCCATTGCCCCTGTATCGATGTGCAACCCATCATCTAATTCTCTAAAGTGGCCGAAACAAATAGCCGCGACCGGGTAATTCAGTAAAAACATGCAGGTAATAAGAGCACACGCTTTTGTTTTCAGTTTGGCGTATGAATCACATCCAGGTGCAACTGAAGAATAAATTTTATCCCAACTCGGATATATTTTTTGCCGGTAAAAAGTCCGGTATCCGGTAATGTTTCCGGTGAGTGCATAAAACTGCGTTTTAAAGTACTAAAAGTAGCCCCGAACGTGTGAAAAGTGGCAATTTAATAAAACTTACGCACTGAAATGTGTATAAATGAAGGTGAAGCAATGTTTATTTTATTGAAGGCTACCTTCAAGCGAAATTTACGGCAGCGTAGAGCCGTCACACCGTAGTATATTTCCATGGATTCCTAATCTGTTTTTAAAGATTACTAATCTGTTTAAATAAATTACTAATCTGTTTTTACAGATTACTAATCTGTTTAAACAGACTACTAATCCATTTTTACAGATTAACTAATCTGTTTTTACAGATTACTAATCTGTTTAAACATATTATTAATCTTTTTTTACAGATTAACTAATCTGTATTTACAGATTAGTAATCTGTTTAAACAGATTAACTAATCTGTATTTACAGAATACTAATCTGTTTTTACAGATTAACTAGTCTGTAAAAACAGATTACTAATCTGTTTAAACAGATTACCAATCTGTTTTACAGATTAACTAAGTAATCTGTAAATACAGATTAGTTAATCTGTTTAAACAGATTACTAATCTGTAAACACAGATTAATTAATCTGTTTAAACATATTACTAATCTGTAAATACAGATTAGTTCATCTGTTTTTACAGATTAGTAATCTGTTTAAACAAATTAGTAATCTGTAAATACAGATTATTATTCTGTTTAAATAGATTAGTAATCTGTAAATACAGATTATTTAATCTGTTTAAACAGATTATTCAATCTGTTTAAAGAGATTACTAATCTATAAATACAGATTAGTTAATCTGTAAAAACAGATTAGTAATCTGTGAAAACAGATTAGGGATCCCTGGAAACATACTACGGTGTGGCAATCAACACACTATTTATGTCACAAAAACGATTTAGCCGAGGTGCACGGCGGGTGAATTTTGCCATACTTGTCAAATGGAGGTGTAGCTAATTCGTGTGCGTGAAATATGGATCTGTTTGTTAACAATGAAGGGATTTAGCAGAACGTTTTGAGGAAAGAAAACATTTATAATTTGAAGAAATAAAAATAAAGTTGTGTAAAAGCCCTTTTTAAAAAAGGGGTTCATAATTTATTTTCAGTTACCGTTTCGTCAAACACATGCCGAGGTGATAATAAAAATTAAAACCAACATTCGATTTATTAATCATTATATAGTATTAAGGTGCGAGAATGGGAAAATCATCGGCAATATTATTGGAAAAGAGTACCATTTATATTAGTGGATACCAGTACTAGTACCAGATTTCTGCATGCCCTACCCCTTGATACCCACCCAAAGCCTCGGAACAATTAAGACTGGGGCCCCGGGCGCCCACTTCATCAATCTCTATGTGTGGGCTCCTAGTGGTGGACCGGGCCTGCCCCCCACCCCCCCCCCCCCAAAAAAAAATCCAAACTGTTATTTAGAGTGTTTAACCCTTATCTTCGCTCCGGATGCACCAAAATGGATCCCAGAGCTTTTGAATTTAAAACAAAAAATCCAGGAAAGGGTCTCCTGACTCACAGCCGTGGGAAGAAAGCTCTACTAGTTGTTAATTCCAGTCGCCCACTTAACATATTGTATATGACACACAATAATGTGTATAATGGACGATTGGAATGAATAACTAATGAATTGTTTAGGATTTAAAACTTCGACCCCTCCCCCTTCCCCTCAAAGAGGTGCCATCCAGGTACTCCTCAAATTTTGGTTTCTCTTTATCCTGTATGCCACACAAAAAACCAGAATCATTTACCACAGTTTCGGTTACAATCAGGCTTGTCAAAGTTCCGCCGGTACTTGGTTTATCGGAACCCAGACGGTACTGGGCCGTACCGCGGTACCGTTACCGGTGTCGGTACCTTTAACAACACATAAAAAGGCCATTAAATGACAATGAAACAATGTATGCTATGGAATATATTCCTAACAAATAAATCGGTTATGTGAACCGAGTTCTTAAGATTCGAATATTCGTGGGAAATCGCGTCACTTCGAGTATAAACTTATGGGAGGACGGAACTTCGAACTTTAAACCTGCGCTCTGCGTCGACTCTGCACCTTCAGTGACGATCTTAGGTAGATGCCTTCGACGTTCTAAATATCAGATTTTATAATTAGACACACGCGCATTGGAAACTTGAAAAAGACAGCTATCCAGTACGTAGAGAACACTGAACATGGTCTCTCGATGTGCTACAAAACATGGGGTCCAGGAGGGACCATGTTTGAGTGTTGCTCTGAAATTTTATATACAGTCCGAGGTGTGACTGACTCGAGTACCGAGTATCGCCGGTATTTGGCTTCAGAACCGGTACCGCAAAAACGGTCCCGTTTCTGTGGTACCGGTGTCGTTACTTGTATCGGTTGACAAGCCTGGTTACAATTATTGTGATTTTTTTACGCTCTCTTTTCCCGGAATTGATAACCCCGGCCCGTCCTGGCGCGCGATGTCTTTTAAATATTTTTTCGTAACACCCGCACTTGCCCACTGAACCCTTCCATTGAACGGCTCGCTATTAAGTCCCTCACCTGCCTACTCAATCCTGTTGGGTTATTGGAATTCCAAATAGTGAATGTCCTGTTCAGAAATGGTCCACCTCTATTTATCAGTTCAGAGATAGCTCATTTCGGAGTCCCTGAAATTATGTGCGTGTTAGATAATAGAAAAGAAATAAAATAAGTCGGATTGCTATTGAGCAAAACAAACGCAACCGTCACTTTTTATTATTTGGATGTATTTCGGCATGCGTTTGAAGAAAGGACAAAACTCTTTTCTCGATAATATTTCCGGTAATTTCCCCATTCTGAGGTCTAGATATATAATCCATTTTCCTATTTTCGAAATTGGGGATGTGGAAGAGGGCACGATCGATATGCCGCTGACAGATTTCGAACATGGGATTGGCATCTTCGGTCCTACTGTTCTTAGTCTAGAGACCCTTCCACGGATATTTTTTTTTAAATTCTGAAGCTCCTCGGGTATCGATTCATGTGCCTGAGGGAAGGTGAGGGTTAAAATAAAAGCAATAAGTGACAGTTTGGATTTTTGATTTAGGGGCCGTTAGCTCCCCCCCCCCCCCAAGCCTTCACTGGGAGCTCATAAATAGGGATTTATGGCGTGAGCTCACAAGGTCCCATTCTTAATGGCTCCTACAGCTTTGGGTGAGAATCATGGCGTAGAGCATACATGAATCTAGAACTGGTACTAGTATCCAATGGCATGGATAGAACTCTTTTCCGGAAATAATGTGGGTAATTTGATAATTTTTTAACGTCTAGCTACTATATTTCAACATTACTTTGAGTGTTGCTTTCAATATTTATAATCACCTCGGCGTGTGTATGGCGAAACGCTAACTGAAAATAAATTTAAAAAATAGCTTTACACAGCTTTACTCCTTTAAATTACAAATGGTTTCTTTCCAAACAAATTCTGTTAAATCCCTTCATAGTGAACAAACATATCCATATGTTACATACACTGATTAGTCACATCTCTGTTTAGCAAGTATGATAAAATTCACCTCATCACACCAAAATATCCCGTGATTTTAACCTGCTTTGGTGATATTTTGTAACTGGCCCTTTTGGGGCCTTAATAGGCCCCTAAATGTGGTCCGATTGGGGCGGTTGAGGTGTCAATCTTCTTTATTTCTCGGGGCCACCCAGCAACACCAAAATATCTCGTGATTTTAACCTGCTTTGGTGATATTTTGTAACTGGCCCTTTTGGGGCCTTAGTAGGGCCCCTAAATGTGGTCCGATTGGGGCGGTTGAGGTGTCAGTCTTCTTTATTCCTCGGGGGCCACCCATCAACACCAAAATATCCCGTAATTTTAACTTGCTTTGGTGATATTTTGTAACTAGTCTTTTTTGGGGCCTTAGTAGGGCCCCTAAATTTTGTCCGATTGGGGCGTTTGAGGTGTCAATCTTCTTTATTCCTCGGGGACCACCCATCAACACCAAAATATCCCGTGATTTTAACTTGGGTTGGTAATATTTTGTAACTGGCCCTTTTTGGGGCCTTAGTAGGGCCCCTAAATGTGGTTCCATTGGGGCGGTTGAAGTGTCAATCTTCTTTATTCCCCGGGGGGCACGCATTAACACTAAAATATCCCGTGATTTTAACCTGCTTTGGTGATATTTTGTAACTGGCCCTTTTTGGGGCCTTAGTAGGGCCCCTAAATGTGGTCCGATTGGGGCGGTTGAGGTGTCAATCTTCTTTATTCCTCGGGGGCCACCCACCAACACCAAAATATCCCGTGATTTTAACCTGCTGTGGTGACATTTTGTAACTGGCCCTTTTTGGGGCCTTAGTAGGGCCCCTAAATGTGGTCCGATTGGGGCGGTTCAGGTGTCAATCTTCTTTATTTCTCAGGGGCCACCCAGCAACACCAAAATATCCCATGATTTTAACCTGCTTTGGTTATATTTTGTAACTTGCCCTTTCTGGGGCCCTATTAGGCCCCTAAATGTGGTCCGATTGGGGCGGTTGAGGTGTCAATCTTCTTTATTCCTCGGGGGTCACCCATCAACACCAGAATATCCCGTGATTTTAACCTGCTTTGGTGATATTTTGTAACTGGCCTTTTTTGAGGCCTCAGTAGGGCCCCTAAATGTGGTCGGATTGGGGTGGTTGAGGTGTCAATCTTCTTTATTCCTTGGGGGCCACCCACCAACACCAATATATCCCGTGATTTTAACTTGCTTTGGTGATATTTTGTAACTGGCCCGTTTTGGGGCCTTAGTAGGGCCCCTAAATGTGGTCCGATTGGGGCGGTTGAGGTGTCAATCTTCTTTATTCCTCGGGGGGCCACCCACCAACACCAAAATATCCCGTGATTTTAACCTGCTTTGGTGATATTTTGTAACTGGCCCTTTTTGAGGCCTTAGTAGGCTCCTAAATGTGGTCCGATTAGGGCGGTTCAGGTGTCAATCTTCTTTATTTCTCGGGGGCCACCCAGAAACACCAAAATATCCCGTGATTTTAACCTGCTTTGGTGATATTTTGTAACTGGCCCTTTTGAGGCCTTAGTAGGGCCCCTAAATGTTGTCCGATTGGGGCGGTTGAGGTGTCAATATTCTTTATTCCTTGGGGGCCACCCATCAACACCAAAATATCCCGTGATTTTAACCTGCTTTGGTGATATTTTGTAACTGGCCTTTTTTGAGGCCTTAGTAGGGCCCCAAAATGTGGTCCGATTGGGGTGGTTGAGGTGTCAGTCTTGTTTATTCCTCGGGGGCCACCCATCAACACCAAAATATCCCGTGATTTTAACTTGCTTTGGTGATATTTTGTAACTGGCCCATTTTGGGGCCTTAGTAGGGCCCCTAAATATGGTCCGATTGGTGCGGATGAGGTGTCAATCTTCTTTATTCCTCGGGGCCACCCATCAACACCAAAATATCCCGTGATTTTAACCTGCTTTGGTGATATTTTGTAACTGGCCCTTTTTGGGGCCTTTGTAGGGCCCCTAAATGTGGTCCGATTGGGGCGGTTGAGGTGTCAATCTTCTTTATTCCTCTGGGGCCACCCATCAGCATCAAAATATCCCGTGATTTTAACCTGCTTTGGTGATATTTTGTAACTGGCACTTTTTGGGACCTTAGTAGGGCCCCTAAATGTGGTCCGATTGGGGCGGTTGAGGTGTCAATCTTCTTTGTTCCTCGGGGACCACCCAGCAACACCAAAATATCCCGTGATTTTAACCTGCTTTGGTGATATTTTTAAACTGGCCCTTTTTAGGGCCTTAGTAGGGCCCCTAAATGTTGTGCGATTGGGGCGGTTGAGGTGTCAATCTTCTTTATTCCTCGGGCGCCACCCATCAACACCACAATATCCCGTGATTTTAACCTGCTTTGGTGATATTTTGTACTGGTCTTTTTGAGGCCTTAGTAGGGCCCCCAAAATGTGGTCCGATTGGGGTGGTTGAGGTGTCAGTCTTCTTTATTCCTCGGGGGCCACCCACCAACCCCAAAATATCCCGTGATTTTAACTTGCTTTGGTGATATTTTGTAACTGGCCCTTTTTGGGGCCTTAGTAGGGCCCCTAAATGTGGTCCGATTGGGGCAGTTGAGGTGTCAATCTTCTTTATTCCTCGGGGCCACCCATCAACACCAAAATATCCCGTGATTTTAACCTGCTTTGGTGATATTTTGTAACTGGCCCTTTTTGGGGCCTTAGTAGGGCCCGTAAATGTGGTCCGATTGGGGCGGTTGAGGCCACCCATCAACACCAAAATATCCGGTAATTTATTTATTGGTGTTTAAGGTCACATATTTCTGCACAATGGCTAACCATGACCGTGACAGTTTTACGGGTGGAGGAAGCCGGAGTATTCGGAGAGAACCACCAAGCAACGGCGAGCAACTGTCAACTCCCCAACATACCAACTCCACACAAGCAGGGTTAGCATTGGTTGAAGACAGGTGCACCATCGACGTGCACTCCGCCTTAGTACACGTCACCGTGCCCCCACGCGAGCAATGGGGGTGAAGTGTCCTGCCCAAGGACACAACGCGGTTGCCGCAGTTGGGATTCGAACCGAGGACCTCTCGGCTTGCAGCCTACACCTCTACCAACTGAGCCCCCCCACCCCCACCCCCATTAACCCATTATCTAACGCTAGTAGCAGACGATACTCGTCAAAAAAATTCTCGTGTAACTAAAAATTTTCATTTTTTGCGTCCAAAACACAGGGTGTAACCCCTCATTGGAATGAGCGCAACGCGATCGTTCGAATGAGGGGGTCATAACCTATGTTTTGGAAGCATAAAATGTAAATATAAAAAAGACGGAATAGCGATTTTTATGTACAGTGCTGGCCGTTTTTGGCCGTTACTTTATGTAAAGGGTTAAACGCATTTTGACCAATTACTCTCAGCCCCAAGGAAGGGACAAACTGACCTAGGGGTCAATGATTAAAAAGATAGCTAAGTTGTTATAACAAGATAGCTAAGTTGTTATAACAAGTTAGCTAAGTTGTTATAACAAGTTACTAAGTTGTTATAACAAGTTAGCTAAGTTGTTATAACAAGTTAGCTAAGTTGTTATAACAAGTTAAGCTAAGTTGTTATAACAAGTTAGCTATGTTGTTATAACAACTTAGCTAAGTTGTTATAACAAGTTAGCTAAGTTGTTATAACAAGTTACTAAGTTGTTATAACAAGATAGCTAAGTTGTTATAACAAGTTAGCTAAGTTGTTATAACAAGTTAAGCTAAGTTGTTATAACAAGTTAAGCTATGTTGTTATAACAAGTTAGCTAAGTTGTTATAACAAGTTACTAAGTTGTTATAACAAGTTAGTTAACTTGTTATAACAACTTAGCACAGGTAAAAAAAAATACATCAACTGGCGTCAGAACGCTGCCGTAGTTAACCGATTTGATTCTTTTTTTATTGTATGGGTTTCCAGGATAATTGAAATTAATTGTCTCGATCAAGTTCGAAAATGTTCCGTCGGATATATGACAGCAGAATTATTGGGTTGACGTAGTCATTTTGTTCAAATCAGTTATTTTGAAAAAGGTCCTCTCATGCTTTTTGGTTCGCAGTTATCCACCGTTGTGTCAGCTACGAAAACACGACCTCACATCGGCGATGCGGACCATTTCTATAAATAGAGTTGTTGAGTTGACGTTCGTTTCGTGATTGATCATAATTCAATGATTCACGTAGATTACTATTGTCCTCACACAAGGTGAAGTGGAAATGAATTTGAAAAAAAAGAGTTTCAATGTAGCCTAATTATTGATGCCTTTCACACGTCCTTAAATAAACTGATTTTGCGTCCATTGCTCCAATAGATTAGATAAATTGTGTCCCACTCCCCTCCCCACCCCACGAAACAAACGTGAACGTCAATTTTGTTTCTAAAATTGGGGTTGCAGCTATATTATTCAGCAATACAGACACTGCCATTTATCCCAACAACTGATGTCAAATTTTCTTCCACATACTGATGTGGTAAAAAATAGCCCTCAATGAATGTGACCACCCCCCCCCCCCACCCCCATAGCCCTTTTCATAAAAAAAAACTATGATATAGTTCATACATTAATTGATGTTGACACAAAACAAACATCTTGCGAAAAAGCTGCCACAAATGGGAAATTTATACTGATGTGGTAACATTTTTAAAAAAAATAGCCCTCAATGAATGTGACCCCCACCCTCCCCCAGTGTACCCGTCTTCATCAAAAACGTGACATAATTCATAAATTAATTAATATTGACACAAAACAAACAACTTGTAACATTACATATCCTACTTCCTACTTGAGATCGTTTTTAAATCACATTCGGGCTTCTGAAGACTGACATTCCACATCATGTGTTTGGTGAATCATTTGCAATTTTTTGTAAAAAAAAAAGAAACATGAGGCCCCACGGGGCCTGAAGCGCTCATCTTGAACAGAACACAATTTAAACAGAGTCCAAGAATGAGTTTACATTAAGCAAGCCATCTCCATAGGCTACACTGTCAATCCTTGAGCCCCTCAGGAGTGACAAAAATAAACTGGGCATCATGCCTTTTCTTCGGTTGATCATAAAGTAAAATGTAGAGCTCACCTATGAAGCCCCTTGATACAACCTATGTGGATTAATCTTAGTTACACACCTCTAGAGGGTACTGAATACAAAATTTTTAATTCTTCAGCAAAATGGCCAATTGCGGCTCCCATAGAGAGCCCAAATATTAACCCAGGCTCTTGATTTGAACACAGTTGAATCTGACTTCCCTAGAGATGTTGTGTACCGAATATGAAAGCATTCTGACTGTTGGATCTGAAGAAGAGAAATTGTAAAGAAATTTCTTCGAATTGCACTAAGTTCAAATTTGGGCTACCATAGCAAGCCCAAATATTAACCTATGGATCCGATTTGAACAAACTTGAATCTGACCGCCCTAGAGATGTTGTATACCAAATGTGAAAGCATTCTGACAAGCAGATCTTTCTAGAAGAAGATTTTTGAAGAAATTCCCTAATATTTTACCAAGTTAAATTTCATGTTCCCATATGGAGCCCAAATATTAACCTAGGCACTCGAATTGAACAACCTGGAATCTGACCACCCCCCCCCCCCCCCCGCCCCCTCCCCCGCCCCCAGAGATGTTGTGTACCAAATATAAAAGCATTCTGAAAGGTGGATCTGAAGAAGAAGATTTTTAAAGAAACTTACTCATATTGCATTAAGTAAAAATTTGGGCTATCATAGTGAGCCCAAATATATACCTAGGGATCTGATTTGAACAAACTTGAATCTGACCCCCTTAGAGATGCTGCATACCAAATATCAAAGCATTCTGACTGGTAGATCTGAAGAAGAAGATTTTTTTAAATTACCCTCCATATTGAACAAAGATAAAATTTGGGCTTCCGTAGGAAGCCCAAATATTAACCTAGGGACATGGTTTGAATCTGACCCTCATAACAATGATGTACACCAAACATTAAAAGATTCTGACTGGTGGTCCTGAAGAAGAAGATTTTTGAAGAATATTCCCCATATTACCCTATGTTAAAACTTCGGCTCATGTAGAGAGCCCCATATATGAACCAATGAGCTTTATTTTAACAAACTTTTATTTGCCCCCCCCCCCCCCCCCCCCCCCTCCCTATGAATGCTGTATACCAAATATCAAAAGATTCTGATGATTGGTTCCGGAGAAAAGATTTTTTAAAATTATTGCAAATATGCTGATACAGCATTTTTTCGATGCCCATTACAGAGCACCCTAACATAACCGATGGCAATTGTTTTTTACCATTCAATTCTACTGGTCCTAAGGATACTTCATACCAAATAACAGCTCTCTGTTCCATGCGGTTTGGGAAATATGGGCGTTTGAAAATATTTCTATTTTTAGCTCCCTGGGTTCCCATGGGGATGCAGGAATTTTTTTTTTTTTGCTTAGGTCAAGACTTCAAGTACTTATGACCTAATAATACCACACACCAAATTTGGTTCTCACCGGACCATTGGTTCAGAAAATAGAAATTTTGGGCAGGGCCAAAACACACTGGTTCTTGAGAAAATTATTTTATAAATATTTTGGAGCATTTTCCCCCACTCCCTCCCTATGGGAAACTGAGAGTGTATGAGTTGAACAAAAATGAAATGCCCCTTTGGGACCATCACTCACAAAAACTTTCACTTGAATTGGCCCAGTGGCTTTGGAGGAGAAAACCAAAACATGGTGTTGACGGATGACGGACGGAGAGCGATGAGATTGGCTCAGCTTGACTTTGTCAAGATGAGCTAAAAAAGACAGTTTTCCCAGTTAAGGCACCTAGAATCATTGGTATGGTACTGACAAAAACATAAACACTGCTTTTTTCAACAGCATGACCAGTACTGCTCATGTGGTATCTCTTAGCACTGTTAAAATGCCTAAAAATATCCAATATTGATTCTGTGGTTCTGTGCTTGAGCAACAAGTATCCATTAGGGCACTTTCACAACTTTAGATTTAATCCCCACAAACACCCATTCTGATAAAAAGTGTGAAATTGTGGAAAATATGTCTCCAAGGAGGATGAATGAGATATTTGCTTAAAAAATTTGTTTTTTTTAGTGTTTTGAAAGTCTACACAGAAATAAAAACTGACATACAATGGAAAGTTTTGTCAGAAGAGCCAGGACAAGATTGTCAAACGGAAAAAAAACCTCAATGGACCCTGAGTTCTGCAGTACCTAAGCAAATCATAGGAAACTGAGAGTGTATGAGATTGACTTTAGTTTCCAAAACATACTGTATAGTCTTTCCAATTGTTTCTCATCAACTGAGGCTTCAGTATGGGTGGGTGGGGGATTTGATTCAAGGAGAGAACAATATTTCACTGCTGTTACTGTAGTTTTGTGCTGTAACATGGGAACCGTGACAACAACGCTCGATCTGAACAAAATTTGATCGCATCCCTTTAATTTTGGGATTCAAATATCTTTGTCAAGTATAACCCTTCAGAGAACTTTTTCCGACCCCAAAACAGGGGGTCATGCATCAAATAAGAGGGAAAATTTAGTACTGGACTATTTTATTGGTAGCTGTGCACAAATGCCATTCACTCACATTTGCAACTTTATTGTGTTATTTTTTCCACTGTACCCCACCCCCAAGTTTGTGTTCTGAAATACTCTTTCAATGAAGAAATTATTTTCTAACACTTTTTAACCCTTTACCAAATATAACGGTCAAAAGCTGCTGGTGCTACACACAAGTATTGCCATTCCATGTTCATTATTTTCTTGTTTTTTTTGTGTGAAACACATAGCTTATGACCCCTCATTGGAATGAGGTCATTCCAGTGGTGTACAAAGTCATGTTTTTGACACAAAAAATTAGTAAGTCAATAAGTTTGTGGGAAGGGTAATCAGCTTTTCATGTTACATGTAAGTAAAGGGTTAACAGCATAATTCAGGCAAACATCTAAATGCCAGTAAATGAAAGTGCAATATGGGTTTTCTGGCTGTGGGTTTGAATGGTGATTTGGAAGAGGTTGGAAGATTGGAACCCCCCTCTGCCCCTGTACTATGATGGGGAACCATAGTTTAATTACATTTATTAATACATGTGTACATGTAGGGTAAAATAGGCTGTTATTTGGCATTTGCTGGGGGCTGTAGTGTGCCACTGGAGGCTACACTTGCTCAAGATGTGAATTTACTTACAATATATAGCCCTTATTGCTGATGATGACAAAAACATACTTTTCAAAACAATAAAAAAGTATTGTAAGGTGTGTGGTACCCCAATGAATTTTTAACTGTGAAATAATCTCTCAAAATAATAATTAAATCAGGTTCGGAAGCCAAATTATGTATTTCCTTAATCAACCCCAATCCTATCAAAGATACATTTTACCTATTTCATGTGACAAAAGAGTCATTTCTGCATGAGAATTCAACTTTTGGCTTCCACTGAGTTAAAAACATGGGAAATTTGTTCTTTTAAAGAAAACTGTCTAAACTGTGTCAAATGGCTTAAAAACTGCTGTTGCCTCCAATACATTTTTCTACTCTGTTTTGCTCTGTTACCTAAAGGAATTCATGTAGATTTTTTTGAAAACTAACCCAATCCCCAAATGAAACTAAAATCTGCATCAGCATGTAATACTTTGAGGAAAAAATTGTCTCCTTTAACCATACAGCAAGACAAAGAGTGGTGTTCCAACCCCATGAAACCATAATAAATGTCAATTTTGATTCAAAAATTGGGGATGCAGCTATATAATTCACCAATATCAATAGATAGTACCATTTTGTCCTAACAACTGATGTCAAATTTTCTTCTACATACTGATGTGGCAAAATATAGCCCTGAAGGTGTCCCCCTAGTATGCCCCTTCTTATAAAAAACTATGATAAAATTCATAAATTAATTGAAGTTGACATACAACAAACCTCTTGTGATATTAAATTTCCCATTTGTGATAATTTCTAAATCACATTCTGGCTTCTGAAGATATTTCACATTGCGCTTGATGAATGTTTTGCCATTCTTGTGAAAAAAGCCTCACTTTCTCAGTTAAGACACCTAGAGTCATTGGTATGGCACTGACACAACATTAAACACTGATTTTTTCCAACAGCATGACCAGCTGAGCACTGCTCCTATGTTATAGCACAGCACTGTTAAAATGCCTAAAACCATCAAATATTGACTCTGTGGTGATGTGCATGTCCCACAAGTACATGTACCCACAAGAGCTCATTTACAACCTTGGATTTAATCCCTGCAGGCACCCATTCTGATAAAAATGGTGAAATTAGGGAAAATACATGCATGCCTAGTATCCAGTAAGGATGACTCAGATATTTGCTTCAGGAATGTTGTGCTCTTTAATGTTTAATATATTTGTGTTTGTGTGTGTATGGGTGTGTGTGTGGGGGGGAGGGTCAATTGCCAGTTAATGAAAATGTAGAACTCTGCAAATGGAAACAAACCAACACTTTGCATGATGGACAGACAGACACGCAATCACATATCTTGAAAGAGACAGTCTACATGTACATAGGAATGGTATGATGGGCAGACAGCCATGCAATCACACATTTTGAAAGTGACATTCTACATGTACATAGGAATGGTATGATGGACAGACAGCCATGCAATCACACATTTTGAAAGTGATATTCTACATGTACACAGGAATGGTATGATGGACAGACAGCCATGCAATCACACATTTTGAAAGTGACATTCTACATGTACATAGGAATGGTATGATTGATAGACAGCCATGCAATCACACATTTTGAAAGAGACATTCTACATGTACATATGAATGGTATGATGGACAGACATGCAATCACACATTTTGAAAGTGACAGTCTACATGTACATAGATGTACATAGGAATGGTATGATGGACAGACAGACATGCAATCACACATTTTGAAAGTGACATTATACATGTACATAGGAACACTGACTGACATACAATGAAAAATATAGTAAGAAGAGCCAGGACAGGTTTGTCAAACAGAAAAAAAAACTCAGTGGACCATGAGTGCTGCAGTACTAAAGCAAATCATAGGAAACTGAGAGTGCATGCTGTTAACTTTCTCATCAGCTGAAGGGGTTAGTATGGGTGGTAGAGGGACAATTGTCAATGCAGTTTTGTGCTATAACATGGACCCTGACAGCACTAGTATCAGGCTACTATATTGGTAGCTGTGCACAAAAGCCATTCATTCACATTTGCAACTTTGTTACTTTTCCCACTGTACCCCACCCCCTTTCCCCAAATTTATGTTCCAAAATACTCTGTGAATGAAGAAATTGTTTTTTAACATTTTTAATCACTCACTCAATGTAATGGCCAAAACAGGCTAGCACCATTCACCGAAATTGCCATTCAATGTTCATTATTTTTGCACCAAAAACATAGCTTATGACCCCTCATTGGAATGAGCTCGTTCAGCTCAATCCAGTGGGGGTCATAACTATGTTTTTGACGCAAAAAAAAAATGAAAAGAAATTAGTTATTCAAAAGTGCTATCCTCTTTTCATGTATGGTAAAGGGTTAACATCATAATATGGAGAAAGCTTTTATTAATAATTCACTCAATGTAATGGCCAAAACCGGCTTGCACCATTCACCAAAATTACCATTCAATGTTAATTTTTTTTTAAATTTTTTGGCATCAAAAACATAGCTTATGCCCCCCTTATTGGAATGAGCTTGTTCAGTGAATGCAAGTGAAGTATGGGTTTTCTGGCTAAATGTTTGGATGGTGATTTGGGAGAGGATTGGAATATAATTGGAATCCCCTCTATCACAAGTACAATGAGGGGAAAGCATGGTTTCATTAGATGTGTTAATAGGGTAAAAAAGGTGGTTACATGTGTACATGTATTTGTCATTTGCCAGAGGTTATAGTGCGCTTCTCAGTTCTGGATGCCACACTTGCTCAAGATGCATTTAACTGCATTATTTTTGGCAATATATGGCCTTTATTGCCGACTGTGACAAAAATATAACTTTTCCAAAAATAAAACAGTATTATTCAGTCTGTGGTTCTCGAATGAACATTTAAAAGTGAAATATATGTAATATCCAAAAAAATGTAATTAAATAAGTGTTGGAAGCCAAAATACATGTACATTTACAATGTACATGTACTTATTTCCTATAATCAAACACAAACCTTTCGAAGGGTGACCTACAAAACTTTTCCATGACAAAAATTACCCCCCCCCCCCCCCCACAATCATTTCACACAATGCGCAAAATCCCCCCCCCCCCCCATGTTTTTTTCAGGCAGGTGAACCGAAATTCCTCCCTTCATAATTTCTGGTGAACAAAAATCCCCCACCCCCTAATTTTTAGAAGTACATGTATATTTAAAGCCATACAAAAATGTCCAAAGCTTTTTTAGCACTTGAGGCTGAGCACTTGTCGCTTCAATCAATACTAACTTAGTTTGTGTGGAGTTAGCACGTTGGATAATTGCTCACTGTTGCCAGGTGGTTCTCTCAGTGCACTTTAGTTTCCTCCACCCATAAAACTGTCCGACACGAGGTGACACTGGCTGTTGAAAGTGTCCTTAAACTCCAATAACTAAATAACTGTGTTGATAAATAGTTATTGAGGCATGTTTCCTTGTAAATAGTGATGAGTGTTTATGTAATTTACAAATTAAATACATAAGTTTTTAAATCCTTTTGGACTGCCTTTTAACCTTTTGGTGTAAGAGGTCGGGAGGGGGATTTTTGTACTGCTCTTAAAACAATGTGAGAGAATGTGGTACTACTCATAAACTGTGGGGGGAATTTTTGCTAAGTGTGTAAAAATGATTGGGGGTATTTTTGTAGCGGGGATTTTAACCTACATTCTAATCCTTCCAAAGATACATTGTATCTCTTTTATTTGATAAAAGAGTCATTTCTGCATGAGAATTCACTGCTTTGCCTTTCTTTAAAAACTACCTCAATCCCAAAATAAAACTAAAATCTGCATCAGCAGACAATAGTTTTGGGGAAAAATCTGTCTCATTCAACCATACTGCAAGAGAAAGAGTGGTGTTCACCACCCCCCCCCCCCCACCCACCCCCCTCCACTCCACACAAAACAAAATGAATGTCAATTTTGATTTAAAAACTGGTGTTGCAGCTATATAAATCACCAATATCAATAGACAGTGCCATTTTATCCTAACAAATTATGTCAAATTTTCTTCTACATATTGATGTGGTAAAATATAGCCCTGAATGTGTCCCCTAGACACCCAGCATACCCACTTCCATCACAAATTATGATATAATTCATAAGTTAATTGATGTTGACACAAAACAAACCTCTTATGATATTAAATTTCACATTTCTGATAGTTTTTAAATCACATTCTGGCTTCTTAAGATATTTCATATTGTGTTTGATGAATATTTTACAATATTTGTAAAAAAAAAAAAAATTAAATCCCTCAC
This sequence comes from Pictodentalium vernedei, assembly GCA_031216915.1. Classification (NCBI taxonomy): domain Eukaryota; kingdom Metazoa; phylum Mollusca; class Scaphopoda; order Dentaliida; family Dentaliidae; genus Pictodentalium; species Pictodentalium vernedei. The sequence goes on from CM062296.1 coordinate 539,431,692, forward strand.
ATTTCTTAATTAAGGCACTTTGAGTCATTGGTATGGTATGTCTCTGATAAAACATTACACATTGATTTTTTGAATTTTTTTCCAACAGCATGACAGTGCAGGTCATATGTTATCTCATAGCACCATTAAAATGCCGGAAACCATCGAATATTGATTCTGTAGTGCAGTGCCAAATATTATTTAGAGGTCAGTTCTGGGGAGGTTGGTATTTAGGCTTTTTAAAAGTTTTTTGCCATTTTTGGAGAAACATACTCAAGTCTAAATATCAGAATCTCCACCTCCAGATGTTGGTCAGACGAGGAGGGCGACATTGACTAGTTTGAAGATGAATTCAGTTCTGTTCTGGTTGCAATCAGTAATCAAAACATTGTTTACCAAAACACAGAGGACGTGTGCATGTAATTTAAATGGGAGTTCTGAGTGATTCTGGTATTTAGTCTTCAGGAAAACACGTCGGATCACAACATTGGCTGGCCGCTACACTGTAATTCTGAAAGTCGTAACTGACATTGGATTGTATCATTGGTAAAAATGGTTCATAGACTGGATTCAGTGAACTTGTGAAGAAAAAATCTAGGAAATAAATGAATAGGTATCGCTGTTCGCGTGCATGTCTGTTTCTGTAAAACTTTTCTACAACAACCTGAACAAGACTGCATGCCCGTGTTTTGAGAACAAAGATTTCCCCAGACCGTACGTCACCATAACTTGAATTAATCCGAACTCCGGCTGTTTCTAAGGAAATCGCGCTAAGTTCCCCACAAATGAAAAAGGCCCACTAAAAGTGTCAATAAATCACTTGTTTTATTTTTTATTCGTTGTCAACAATTTGTGAAGTGTACGCTCTGAACTAAAATTGAAACTGGGCTTTAAATCTGACGAAACCGGCAACGGACGGCATTGGCACTTCGAACTTTCAAACAATACCTAACTCGCCAACAACTACCTAACTTCGAAAGTCACTGCATTACTTGATTATTTATCATAGTTTCCAGCATTCTGCAACAATATATTTTACATAATGTCCTTTGAAAGGCCCAAAACAATTAAGTATCCGTTACAATGATTCTGGATTTTTTGCCAGTGGGAGAGCCACGCCGCCAGATGGCACCCCAAACTCTGTTGCATGGTATATAGAAAAATTATAAAATCATGGACACGTACCCATTACCTATGTGCGCACACGCCACTGCGTGGGTGTGCACTATAATACAGGTTTTTTTCTCGTGCTGAAATTATGCAAATTAGATGAACTTTAATTTATTCAGAGCGACTTACATGTATACCCAGTAAGTGCACATGCCAATACGGCTCGGGCTAGGCTGTATTTATGAACTGATCTTCATGAAACTTCTTGGGTACCTTTGCTATCACCTTGGGATGAGAATGAGTGTTTTTGGGTGCGGTCCAAAATTCAATATGGCTACGAGTGGCCATTTTGTACCGAAATTAGGTACAATCAGTTTTTTGTACAGAACTTCTATACAACTTGGGCTAGAGGTCGTAATTATGAATCGATCTTTACAAAATTTCTTGGATACCTTTGTTATCACCATGGGGTTAGAATGAGTGTTTCTGGGGGGAGTCCAAAATTCTAGATGGCCGCCGGCAGCTATTTTGTACTGAAAATGAAATTACTGCAATCAGTTTTTTGTACAGAACTTCTGTATGAAAGTTCTGATTTGAATAAATTTGTTTATGATTGTTTAGTAACATGGAATACATCACATAAAATACAGGTTTTTTTCTTGTACAGAAATTATGCAAATTAGACAAACTTTGATTTATTCAGTACTATTTATACACAGTAAGTACACATGTCAATACGGCTCGGGCTAGGGGCTGTATTTATGAACCGATCTTCCCCAAGCTTCTTGGGTACCTTTGTTATCACCTAGGGACGAGAATGAGTGTTTTGGGGTGCGATCCAAAATTCAAGATGGCTGCCAGAGGCCATTTTGTACCAAAATTATATACAATCAGTTTTTTGTACACAACTTCTATACGGCTCAGGCTAGAGGCCGTATTTATGAACCGATCTTTACGAAACGTCTTGGGTACCTTTGTTATCACCGTGGGATGAGAGCGAGTGTTTTTGGGTGCAGTTCGAAATTCAAGATGGCCACTAGCAGCCAATTTGTACTAAAATTAGTGCGATCAGTTTTTTGTACAGAACTTCTGTATGAAAGTTCTGATTTGAATAAATTTTTGTATGAATGTTTAGTAACATGGAATACAGTTAAAACTAAAAGTCCTGTCCTGAAATGCGCACAAATAGCACGTCGATATGCGTGTTAATCTACGCGATATGACCATAGTAAGGCAATCAAATTCTGTAAATATGGCCTGTGCACAAGCAATGTTTCAGCCAATGGACCTCCGGGTAACCCGGAGGTCCATTGGCAGAAACATTGCCTGTGTTTGCTATAAGTAACCAGGAGAACCTGCCATTCTTTGGATGCCATTCGATATGACAATTGCGCGCAATTCATACGCGCAATTAAGCCTATATAAGCGCACAGTTCGTGACAGGACTTCTAGTTTTAACTGTACATCACAAAAAATACTGTATAATACAGGTTTTTTTGTCTTGCAGAAATTATGCAAATTAGATGACCTTTAATTTATCAGTGCTACTTATACACTGTAAGTGCACATGTCAATACTCTAAGTCTGGAGGCTGTATTTATGAACCGATCTTCATGGAACTTCTTGGGTACCTTTGTTATCACCTTGGGATGAGAACGAGTGTTTTTTAGGTGCGGCGGACCGATATTAAAGATGGCTGCCAGCTTTCACACTGTTGCTTACTGAGGTGAAGTCACTTTACCATTACAAGCTGCCTACTAAATACCAAAGGGAAGATTTTTCAGCGCACTCTTATTACTTCAGCACCCATAATTCTCAAATATGGCATTAAAACCAATCACATACTAGTACTGCTTAAATCTATTTACATAATCAGAATACACCATCAGGGGTGCATTAGCTCAGTAGGTAGAGGTGCAGACTGCAAGCCGAGAGATCCTCGGTTCGAATCCCACCTGCAGCAACAGCATTGTGTCCTTGGGCAAGACACTTCACCCCCACTACCCATGTGGGGGCAAGGTACATTGTATGCTGTGTACTAAGGCATGCTGCATGTTCTTGGTGCACCTGTCTTCGAACAAGGCTAACCGTGCTTGTGTAGTATGTTGGGGAGCTCACAGTTGCTTGCCATTGCTCAGTGGTTCTCCTGGGTACTCTAGTTTCCTCCGTCCATAAAACTGCCATGGTCACAATAATCTGTTGTGCAGATAAATGTGACCTTAAACACCAGTAAATAAATAATAAAAAGAACACACCACCTCATACCCGTTTCTCTCCTGTTTTCCTTCACCTTGGTATCCCTCGGTTGCCTCGGTGTTTAGTATTCCCGCCGGAAAAGGAGTGATTTCTTTTTCTAAAAGAGCAAAACAAGAAACGGTAATTTTTAACAGGTAGTTACGAAATAATTTTCATGAAGCGCACAATTTTATGTTAGTTAATAGCTGAAAATTGCAGGGTGATATTTGCAAATCTTATTTTATTACTGGCACCAGGTACTGGTAATGAAAATTGTTGTTTGTCATCAATACTTGACCAAGTTTCTGACAAAGCTCATTATACTATTCCAATATGTTAGCTACTGTACATAAGCACACAATTTGATGTTAGTTTACCATTATACTGTGCTAAGCCAGGATATCTAAGTTACATGTAGGGGCAAGAGTAATACATGTATCTAGTGGGAGTCATAAAGAATATGATGCACAGAATCACCTGAGCCACATAGCAGCGAGATAGGGGTGAGGACAAGAGGGTGTGTGACCCTCTCATCAGTGGAGGGGTCTTGTGCACCCCCCCCCCCCAAAAAAAAACAAAAAAAAAACAACAAAATTTGAAATTCAAGACAGTAAAACACAATTACCTTGACTCTGTGCTGCTGTGTACTGGTCACTTTCTGTGGGTGGGCAATATTTCTGCGGATGCAATGATATTAGTTTTCAAACATTGTTTACAGCAATAATCATCAAAAATTTAATTAATGAACCACAGGATACAATTCGGTGCTTCATTAATTAAAATTTTATTGATGATGATTTTCTATTACCTGGAAAAAACATGCATGGACATCATGCACTGCCCATGCAAGGATTATGACCAGCAACTGTACTGTATGTCTGTGTCACTGCTATGAGCAGGGAGTAATCTAAATGGGTGGGTGTGTTTACAAATATTCATATTTTTTAACACCTGATAATAAAGTAATATAAGTTTATAAACAACCACACAATTGACATTTAATTACAATACTCCTAATTCCTATTAAACATATATGAATGTTTATTAATTTTGTGGAATTTTTACACTGTGTATGAAGCTTATTTGGGCCTGTATGTTTGTTAAAATTGCCCTTCCACTACGGAGGACTTTTTGAAATCAGTCTACACTGGATTGTGTGGTATTCCTTTGTGTAAGACTGTGTATTCATTGTAATAATATTCATGCATAAGTTCATGTTCTTGGTTTGTTTTAGGCCTCATAACCTACAGAATAGCTTGGATGGAGGTGTATTCCATCACTTGAGTGCAAGAAGGCTTTGCAATGCTAGATGTATAGCATAAACCTTGTTGCACTCCAGGGACAAATTTATCAATTTTAATAACATGGGTAAAATATCAGACACGAACCGTTTAATTTTTTTTTTTTAGCTCACTTCGACAAAGTCAAGCAGGGCTTATCTAATCACTCTCCATCCATTGTCCATCCATCTGTCATCCATCAACACCATGTTTTGGTCAATTCAAGTTAAAGTTTGTGTGAGTAATGGTACCAAATGGGTATTACATTTTTGTTTTACTCAACATGCCCAGCCCCATAGGGAGGGGTGGGGTAAAATGCTCCCAAAATATTTTAAAAATCTTATGAACCAGTGGGTACAGTGACTTTATATTCGTTATGGAAGTACCTTTTGAGGTGTAGAATCACGCTTGTTCAAACGTACTTTGTGAAGCAATATTTGGCTTTGTAATGGCAGTGATTAGATTTTTTGGTACTACCCAAAATTTCTATTTTCCGAACCGATGGTCCGATTTGAATGAAATTCAGTATCGTGGTAATATTGGGTCATAAGTACTTACTTCATGCAAAGAAACCCCTGCATCCCCATGGGAACCCCAGGAGCAAAAAATAGAAATGTTTTCAAACTCCCATGTTTCCCAAACCACTTGGAACAGAGAACTGTTATGTGGTATGAAGCATCCTTAGAACCAGTAGAATTGAATGGTAAAAAAAATGCCCTCTGTTGTTGTTAGAGAGTTCTGCAGAGGGCATCAGAATAATGTTGGTGCAGCAATTTTGCAAACATTTTAGAAAATCTTTTCTGAAGAACCAATGTTCAGAATCTTTTGATATTTGGTATACAGCATCCATAGAGGGGTCAGATACAAGTTTCTTAAAATGATGCCCATTCGTTCATATTTGGACTCAATGCAGGAGCCCAAATTTTATGGGGAATTTTCTTTAAAAATCTTCTTCAGAACCACGAGTCAGAATTTTTTAATGTTTGGTACCCTCATTGTTATGATGGTCAGATTCAAGATTGTTCAAACCAAGTCCCTATGTTAATATTTTGGCTTCCTTTGGTAGCCCAAATTTAACTTAGGGCTGTATGGGGAAGTTTTTTTAAAAAAATTTTCTTCTTCAGATCCACCAGTCAGAATGCTTTCGTATTTGGTATACAACATCTCTAAGGGGGGAGGGGTGGGGGTGGGGGGTGAGATTCAAGTTTGTTCAAATCGGGTCTGTAGGTTAAAGTTTGGGCTCACTATGGAATTCCAAATTTTAACTTTGTGCAATATGAGGAAATTTCTTTAAAATTTTGTTCTTCAGATCCACCAGTCAGAATGCTTTCATATTTGGTATACAGCATCTCTAAGGAGATCAGATTCAACTTTGTTCAAATCGAGTGCCTGGGTTGATATTTGAGCTCCCTATGGGAGCCGGAATTGGCCAAGTAGCTGAAGAATTAGACATTTTTTATTCAGTACCCTCAAGAGGTGAAGAGTAATCTACATAGGTTGTATCAAGGTGCTTGAGAGGGGAGCTCCACATTTTACATCATAATCAACTAAAGAAAAGGCATGATGCTTGGACTGTTTTTGTCACTCCTGAGGGGCTCAAAGATTTGCAGTGTATCCTATGGAGATGGATTGCTTAATGTAGATTCATTTTTGGACTCTTATATCGTGTTCGGTTCTCTGTTTATATCGTGTTCTGTTCAAGGTGAGCGCTTCAGGCCCTGTGGGGCCTCTTGTTTATTTATTTATTTATTTATTGGGTTTTAACAACACTTTCGAAAGCCAGCAGCTACAAGTTTCTTCTCTCCTTGAACCAAGCATCTCGCTCAACTGCAGCACTCATGGTCCACTGAGTTTTTAGCTCACCTGACTTTCAGTCAGGGTGAGGTGTAGTGATCACTTGCCGTCTGTCGTCCGTCGTCCGTGAACATGGTGTTTGCGTCTTCTCCTCCAAAACTGCTGAACTGATTAATCATTTAAGTGAAATGTGAGATGCTTGTTTGTTATGACATTGCATTTTGATTTTGCTTAAATCAAGTTGCCCTGCCCCCAGTAGGGCCATGCCCCAAAATTTTGCCTAAATCTTAAAAAAATCTTCTCGTGAACCAGGAGTAGCAGAGATTTGATATGTGGTGTGCTGCTTCCTTTTGAGGTGTAGACTCAGTTTTGTTCAAGAGAAGTTTGTGGGTCTTTATTTGCCTTCATTATAGGAGGGCATGTATTTTTGCCCGCCCAACATTTCTGTTTTCGAACCAAGAGGCTGATTTGAACCAAATTTAATTTTTGGTTTTATTTGATCATAAGTAATTAATTTATGCCCCAAAATATTTTCCCATCCCCCATGGGAACCGCAGGAGCTAAAAATAGAACAAAATTCAAAACTCACATTTCTCCAAAACTACATGGCACTGAGAATTCTTATTTGGTGTGAAGCTTCCTTGGGACCAACAGAATGGAATGGTCTAAGCAAATTTATGTCAGGTCAATCATGGGGTACTTTTTCGTGACTTTGAAAAAATGCTTAGTCAGCGTTCTATAACACTGTGGGTAATGAAGAAAGCATTTAAGACTCTTCTTCACCCAATTCACTCCTCCAAAACCTTTCAGATTTCACATATATCATCTTTGCAAGATTTTTTTTACACGTTTATTGAAATCAAATCCCTGGGTCCATATTTGGCCCTCTATGGGAGTCCAAATGTTGAAATTAGTGCAGTATGAGGAATATTCTTTAAAAATCTTTTTCTTCAGACCCACCAATCAGAATCTTTTGATATTTGCTATGCACCATCATTAGGCGGGTGAGATTTAAGTTTCTTCAAGCCAAGCCTATAATTTTGGCTCACCAGGGTTTTGCAAATTGCGAGAACGGTGATTTCATTCCTGTGATGTTCTCGCAAATGCTTGTTAAGAAGATCCATATTTACCATTCCCCAAAATTATAAGCATTTTTTCATTAGATAAAATTTAATAACATTAAATTAATTTTAGAGCTGAAACGGTTAAAGGGTTTTCGTGATTGATTAATCGCATGGGTTAACCTTGGTTAACCGATTAATCACTTGCCCAATAGGTAGCTGAATAATTGCTGTACCGTTGACCATTTATATAATTAAAACTTTACTCAGCATAATGGACAAAACCGGGCAGCGCCATATACAAACATGTCCATTCAAATTTTATTATAGTTTCAATTTTTGTCTCAAAACATAGCTTATGACCCCTCATTGGAACTTGTTCCAATAAGGGGGGGGGGGGGGGCATAAACTATGTTTTTGAGACAAACATTGAAAATCTCAGAATTTCTTGTGCAAGTATCGTCTGCTACCTGCATTTGGTGAAGGGTTGAGAATGACCGCTTTCAGCTACTGATACAGTATAATGATCATGCAAGTGAACAAGTAATTTGGCATGTAACTGGCATGCATTTCTCTGTCTCATGCAATTGATGTGAGCCAGTTTGACAATGTTTGCCTGTTTTGGAGCAAGTTTGTTCCATAGTTAACCCATACAGGGTATTTTTTGTTTTTAAAAATTTGATTAACAGTTTCCATCTTGGTTTCAAAAGTGATGATAAATAGTGAATATAAGCTTACCCAATATGAAAGAAAAATGGTTAGCAATTGGACATTTTTGTATAGCATTTTTGCGATGTGAATCCAGCCATCAAATACCCTGCCATATAATACCGTACTTCAAAAGTAACGGTTAACCGATCAATTACTTTTTTTTATCAATCAAGATATTGATCATTGGTTAGTCGATTAATCGGTGTGAGCCAGTGTGAGATTCAAGTTTGTTTACGCCAAATCCCTGGGTTCATATTTGGGCTCACTGTGGGAGATTCAAGTTTGTTTAAGCCAAGTCCCTGGGTTCATATTTGGTCTTCCTGTAGGAGCCCGAATTGTACCAAAATTTCTATTTTCTAGATTCAAGTTTGTTCAGCCATATCCCTAGGTCCATATTTGGGCTCACTGTGGGAGCCTGAATTATAACTTAGTTCAAAATGAGGAATATTCTTCAAAAGTATTCTTCACATTCAGCAGTCAGAATGTTTTGATATATATAGTATCCTTAGGGGAGGTGAGATATAAGTTTGTTAAAGCCAAGTCCCTGGGTTCATATTTGGTCTTCCTGTAGAGAGCCCGAATTGTACCAAAATTTCTATTTTCCAATTGAGAGGCTGATCATGATTTGAAGCAAATTTGATATGATGGGCTTATTGGGTCGTAAGTACCTAATTTATGCCAAAACATTTTCCTGTGGCCCTGTGGGAATTGCAGGATCTAAATATAGAAAAAATTTAAAACGCCCATATCTTCAAAACTACATGGCACTGAGAATTTTTATTTTGTGTGACGCTTCCTTATGAACAGCCGAAAAGAATGGTAAAAAAAAAATTGCCATCAGTTTTATCATAGGGAAGTTTTCCAGGACTTATGTGGAGTCATCATTTTAGTAATGGGAAAAACATTAAAGAATCTTCTTCTCCCATACCACTGCTCCAAAGGCTTTCATATTTTGCATATAATATCTTTGGAAGATTTATTCACATGTTTGTTGAAATCAAATCCCTGGGTCCATATTTGGGCTCTCTATGATTAGATTAGTGCAATATGAGGAATATTTTTAAAATCTTCTTCTGATCCACTCTTCAGAATATTTTGATATTTGGGATGCTGCATCCTTAGAGGGGTGAGATTCAAGTTTGTTTGAGCCAAGTCCCCGAGTTCATATTTGGGCTCCCTGTGGGAGTCCAAATTACAACTTAGTTCAATAAGAGGAATATTCTTCAAAATCCAGTAGTCAGAATCTTTTGATATTAGTATATAGAAGCATCCTTAGGGATATGAGATTCAAATTTGTTCAAGCCAAGTCCCTTGGGTTCATATTTGGGCTCTCTGTGGGAGCCTGAATTATAACCTAGGTTCAATATGAGGAATATTCTTCAAAAATCCTTTTTTTTTAGATCCACGGTCAGAATCTTTGGATATTTTGAATAAGCTTTTCTTATGAGGGGCAGATGCAACTAAATGTTCAAATAATTCCCTGGGTTGATATTTAGGCTACCATGTCAGGTGAATGCCATCAGGCCCTCAGGGGGCTCTTGTTTGTTTTCTGTTTGACAACATTGCCCTGGCTCTTCTATCTATATTTTTCATTTTAAGTTAGTCACTACTTTTATTTAGGCTTCCCAAATTTGTTATTGCATGTCTGTCTGTCTGTCCTTCGGATGAATGTTTCTTTGCTTTTCATTTGCCTGGGTCAACATTTTAAATAATTTGCAGCTACATGTATCTTTCACCCTCCAACCTCCCCCCCCCCCCCCCCCCCCCCCCCCTATACACACACACACACACACATACAAAAATCTGGGCTGGCAAGTATTGAGTATTTTATCAAAAAAGTGGTACTCGAGCACTACGAGTACTGAGTACTTTGGACCCAGCCTATCACAAGTATATTAAACATCAAAGAGTATATTATATACTTGAAACAAATACAGTACAGTGACTGTGTACTGCTCACTTTCCATGGATGGGCAATATTTCCACGGATACAAATTCATACAATAATATTTGATGCCAAACACTAACTATAGGTATAATCATCAAAAATTTAAATAATGAAGCACCAGGTACAAACCGATGCTTCATCAATTAAAATTTTGTAGATGATGATTTTTATTGACTGGTAAATGCATGAGTGGACATCACTGCCCACGCGTGTATTACAACCCGTCCACAGCGACTGTACTGTAACTTGCCCTCTTTGTGAACATATTTTCTACAATTTCACTCCTTTTGACAGAATGCATGCCTGTGGGGATTAAAACCAAAATAGTCAAAGTGCACTTGTGGATATTTGCAGCACAAGCACAGCACTAATGAATCAATATTTGATGATTTTAGGAATTTTAACAGTGTCATGAGACACCACAGTAGCAGGTATTGGTCATTCTGTTGGAAAAAAATCACTGTTTTATGACTCGAGGTGCCTTAACTGAGAAAAACTTAGGCTTTTTCTTACAACGATTGCAAGAATATCAAACACAATGTGAAATGTGTTCAGAAGCAAGAATGTGATTAAAAAATAATGGGAAATTCATGTCACCATCAATTTATTTATAAATTAATAAAGTTTTTTAGCTCACCTGAGCAAAGCTCAGTGGGAGCTTTACTGATCACATTCTGTCCGCGTCCGTCCGGCCGTTAACTTTACATTACTCAAATGTTGGGTAAATGTTTATTACCTAATGCCAATTCAGATTTGTTCAAATGAAGTTGCCCCCTTCTCCTGGGTGGTGCCATGCCCCCAAGGGCCACCAAAATCTTCTCATCAACCAGCAGTAGCAGAGACTTGATATATGGTATGCAGCTTCCTTTTAAGGTGTAGACTTGGATTTCTTTAAGCGAAGTTTGATGGGCTATATTTGGCGTCGTTATGGGAGGGGGAAACTTTTGGCCCCGCCCAAAATTTCTATTTTCCGAACCGAGAGGCTGATTTGAATCAAATTTTATGTGAGGGCTTATTGGGTCATAAGTACCTAATTTATGCAAATTTTCTTTTTCTGTAGCCCCATGGAAACCACAGGAGCTAAAAATCGAAAAAAGTAAAACGCCATATCTCCAAAACTGCACGGCACCGAGAATTTTTATTTGGTTGTGAAGCTTCCTTATGACCAACAGAAAGGATTGGTCCAAAAAATTGCCATCGGTTTTATCATAGGGTACAGTTTCGGGACTTTGAAAACACTTTTTAACACTGTAGGCAATGGGAAAAACATTAAAAAATCTTCTTCTCTAGATCCACCAGGCAGAATCTTTCGATATATGGTATGCAACATTGTTAGGGTGGATCTGATTCGAGTTTGTTCAAATCCGCCCCCCCCCCCCCCCCCTGGGTTTATATTTGGGCTCAGTATAGGAGCCCGAATTCAAACTTAGTGCATTTCAGGCAAATTTCTTAAAAAATCTTCTTCACCAGATTAAGCTGGCAGAATCTTCTGATATTTGGTATGCAACATTGTGGGGTGGATCTGATTCAAGTTTGTTCAAATCGGCCCCCCTGGATTCATATTTGGGCTCACTATAGAAGCATTTCAGGCAAATTTCTTTAAAAATATTCTTCTCCAGATCCAGCAGGCAGAATCTTTTGATATTTGATATGCGGCATGGTGGGGTGGATCTGATTCAAGTTTGTTCAAATCAGCCCCCTGGATTCATATTTGGGCTCACTATAGAAGCCCGAATTCGAACTTAGTGCATTTCAGGCAAATTTCTTTAAAAATCTTCTTCTCTAGATCCAGCAGGCAGAATCTTTTGATATTTGATATTCAACATTGTGGGGTGGATCTGATTCAAGTTTGTTCAAATCAGCCCCCTGGGTTCATATTTGGGCTCAGTATAGGAGCCCAAATTTGAACTTATTGCATTTCAGGCAAATTTCTTTGAAAATCTTCTTCTCAAGATCCAGCAGCAGAATCGTTTGATATTGGGTATGCAGCATGCTTAGGGGGTGAGATCAAGTTGTTCAAGCCAAGTTCCTGGGTTCATATTTGGGCTCACTGTGGTAACCCGAATTATAACTTAGTTCAAAATGAGGAATTTTCTTTAAAAATCTACTTCAGATCCAGCAGTCGGAAAGTTTCGATATTTGGTATGCAGCATCCTTAGGGGGGTGAGATTCAAGTTTGTTCAAGCTATGTCCCTAGGTCCATATTTGGGCTCACTGTGGAGCCCGAATGATAACTTACATGTAGTTCAAAATGAGGAATTTCTTTAAAAAATCTTCTTCTTCAGATCCAGCAGTCAGAATGTTTTAATATTTGGTATGCAGCATTCTTAGGGGGGGGGGGGGGGGGGGGGTGAGATTCAAGTTTGTTCAAGCCATATCCCTAGGTCCATATTTGGACTCACGGTGGGAGCTTGAATTGTAACTTAGTTCGAAATGAGGAATTTTCTTAAAAAATCTTCTTCAGATCCAGCAGACGAATGCTTTTGATATTTTTTATGCAGCATCCTTAGGAGGCAAGATTCATGTTTGTTCAAGTCATGTCCCTAGGTCCATGTTTGGGCCCACTGTGGGAGCTCGAATTGTAACTTAGTTCAAAATGAGGAATTTTCTTTAAAAATCTTCTTCTTCAGATCCAGCAGTTGGAATGTTTTGATATTTGCTGTGCGGCATCCTTAGGGGGGTGAAATTCAAGTTTGTTGAAGCCATGTCCCTAGGTCCATATTTGGGCTCACTGTGGGAGCTTGAATTGTAACTTAGTTCGAAATGAGGAATTTTAAAAAAAAATCTTCCTGAGGTCCAGCAGATGAATGCTTCTGATAGTTTTTTTATGCAGCATGCTTAGGATTCAAGTTTGTTCAAGCCATGTTCCTAGTTTGTTCAAGCCATGTTCCTAGGTCCATGTTTGGGCTCACTGTGGGAGCTCGAATTGTAACTGAGTTCAAAATGAGGAATTTTCTTTAAAAATCTTCTTCTTCAGATGCAGCAGTTGAAATGTTTTGATATTTGGTGTGCGGCATCCTTGGGGGGGGGGGGGGGGGGGGGTGAGATTCAAGTTTGTTAAAGCCAAGTCCCTGGGTTCATATATGGGCTCCCTGTGGGAGCCCGAATTATAACTCGGTTCAATATGAGGAATATTCTTTAAAAATCATTTTTTTAGATCCACTTGTCAGAATCTTTGGATATTTGGTATAAGCTTTTCTTAGGAGGAGTAGAAGCAACTTGTTGAAATCAATTCTCTGGATTGATATTTAGGTTACCATGTACAGGTGGGCGCCCTCAGGCCCCTGGGGTCTCTTGTTTTAGGAAAAAATGCATACTGAGAGCTTGGGGGCAGGGGGGGGGGATGGGGGGGGGGTACATCCAGGGCTATAATTTACCTCATCACTAGGTAAAAGAATATTTGACATCATTTGTTGAGATAAAATGGCACTTTCTATTGATATTGGTTGATTATATAGCCTCAGCCAGGGCTTATAAGAATCTGAGAATCGATTCCTGTAGAGATCCGTGCAACAAAACCAGTGAGAAACCATGTAGCTTCTCGTAACATTGCTGCTAGGATTCACATGAAAAGAACTGAGTCAGTTTAACCCTTTACCTAACACAAAGACAGCAAATTAACCAATACAACACTAACATGACCTGAAATATTGTGACACTGGCAATACAATTTGTACAAATATGGCTGTCATTGGAACCGGCTCTCATCAGCCGGTTCTGGTAACATCCATAATTATTACGCTTGATGAATATTGTTTATTTTTAGCTCACCTGACTGTAAGTCAGGGGGCGCTTAAATGATGACTTTTTGTCTGTCCACCATCAGTCCATCCTGTCCGGCGTGAACTTTACATTACTAACCTCTCCTCATAAACAACTGAGCCGAATTGAACCAAATTTGATATTCATGTTCCTTATCATATATGAATTCCAGTTTGTTCAAATAAAGTTGCCACACCCACAGGGGGCCCCAAGCATTTCTCTGATAGCATGCATAAATTGTTTTCCAAAATTGAAAAAAATCTTCTCCAGAACCATGTATAAGAATCTTTTGATACTTGGTATACAGCATCTCTAGGGGTGGGAGGGATAGGTTCAGGTTTGTTCAAATCAAGTCCCTGAGTTGATATTTGGGCTCCCTATGGGCACCCAAATATCAACAGTGCAACATGAGGAAATTTCTTTGAAAACCTCCTTCAGATCCACCAGTCAGAATGCTTTCATATTTGGAATGCAACATTTCTAGTGGGGTGGGGGGGGGGGGGGGCAGGGGGAGGGTAGATTGAAGTTTGTTTGAATCGGGTCTCTGGGTTAATATTTGGTCTATCTATTGAAGCCCAAAGTTTAACTCAGTGCAGTATGAGGAAATTTCTTTAAAACTCGTTTTTTTCAGATCCACCACTCAGAATCCTTTCGTATTTGGCTTACTGCATCTCTAAGGGGGTCAGATTCATGTTTGTTCAAGCCATATCTATGGGTTAATATATGGGCTCATTATGGGAGTGCAAATTAACTCAAAGCAACATGAGAAAATTTCTTTAAAAATCTTTTTCTTCAGACCCACTAGTTTAATGCTTTAATATTTGGTGTACAACATCTCTGGGGAGGTCAGATGTAAATTTGTTCCAGTTTGGTTCCTGCCAGTCAGAACCCTTTCAGGTCTGTGGCTTAATATTTGGGCAGGGGCGGGTTAGGTTCGAGGTTGTTCATAAATGTTCAAATCCATTCCTTAGAGCTTTTCCATAAAATTTGCCTTATTTGCCTTCCAAAGTGCAGTGACACAACAACCCTTGGAAGTTTGGCAGTACTTGTCTACAGCTGTCAGAATTGGAAGCAATCAGGAAGACCTATGCTAATAATCATCTAACATGGACAATAGCATTCTGAATAATTTCATAACATTATTCCTATGTAGTGTCCATGAACCTTGACTAACTGAATCTGACCCAAAATACTTCTCTGAACCACCTCGTCAGGTGAGCGATTAAGGGCCCAGGGGGGAGGGGTGGGGGGGGGGGGGGGGTAAAAATCAGTAGTTGGTGTTGTAAAAATTAAAAAAGCTGTATTGAGTAAAGGGTTAACATGTATTATCAGTATGCAACAGGGGTTCAATCATACTGACCTAATAGGATCCTGGCCCATAGCAGGTCTGAATTCTCGGAACGATTTCCGCAAGAATCCAAATGGATTCTCTCAAATTTAGAGGAACTATAAGCCCTGCACAACCCCAATTTTGAAACAAAATTGACATATTGTTTCATGGTGGTGGGGCCCTGTTTATCTTGCTGTATGATTAATTAAAACAGATTTTGTGAAAAGGTTTTGTGTGCTGATGCAGATTTTAGTTTTATTTTGGGATTTGGGTAGTGTCAAAGAAAGCTGTGAATTCTTATCCCTCCCAACTTATTGGGTAACAGAGTAGAAATTCTGTCGGAGGCAATAACAGTTTTTAAGCCTATTTGACACAGATTGGACAGTTCTCTTCAAAAGAACAAATTTCCCATGCTTTGGACTAGACAGAAGCCAAAAGTTGAATTCTATTGCAGAAATGACTCTTTCTTCACATGAAAGAGGTAACTGTATCTTTGGTAGGGTTGGGTTTGCTCATAGGTATAACTGTTGTAAATATTTTAATTAGATTTACATGCCTCGAAAAGTTGCGCTCGGAAATTATGTAATTCCCAAAACTAAGCGGTCTTGGGGAAATATATTGTTTCAATAAACATTTGAAGAAGTCTACTGACATTTTGCATTACTTTTGAATGTTTCAGATGAATAAAGAGGATGATTTGAGGACTTTTAGAACCTAAAAATTTGTTTGACTATTGTTGTGTTTTGTTTGGGAATTCCCTGAGAAATATGAACATGTGTCCAGCACTTCCCTTTCTGTTAGTTTTTCTTTTATTTGTTGCATGACTCCTGTTTAAAAATCATTAAAAGGTTGTCTGAAGGGCTATAGTTGACAAAAAATATTTGAATGCTAAATTTAAAATGATGCGACCATATTTTTTTTCGCCTGAACGTTATAATGGTCGTCTATGGGAAAATATTTAGTACTGTGAAACGTATTCTTGTTTGGCTGAAATTAAACAATTGCAGGAATTCGACTGAATAAACCAAAATGTTTTTGGAGTAATGGTTGCGGAATGAAATATTTCAATACGTTGGATACTTTGGGGTTCCTTCTTACGCCTTGCGTATTGTCATATTACTTTTATGGCCGTTTAAGATAATTTGGAACACATTTTCCTTACATTTAATTAGTTTAATCTACAGAGACGGATGGAATCATGTTTAGGGAGTGTTTTAACAGCTTAGAACAGGTTATTGCATTAAATGTCGTTTTTTACACTTATGCTCCCTTTTCTACCACATTTATGGTCGTTTAATACATTTATTACCACATTTTCCTTATAATTCCACCAGCTGAAGTTAAGGCTTTGGAAATGCATAAAAACATGTTTAGGGCGGGTGTTTTGATTCCTTAGAACATTTATTGCATTTATGACTACATTTTCCTCACATTTACTTAGTTTAATCTACGGGGAAGGATGGAATCATGTTTAGGGCGTTTTTTAACAGCTTAGAACAGTTTATTGCATTAAATGTCGTTGTTAACACATATTGTACCTTTCCTACCTCATTTATTGTCTTTTAAAACATTTATTACTGCATTTTTCTTACATTTACACCAGGTGAAGTTTTGTTTCAGCTCAGAACTGTGTGTTGCATTAAATGTCGTTGTTTACACATATCGTATCTTTTCTACCACATTTATGGTCGTTTAAAGCAGTTATTACCATAGTTTCTTAACATTTTCAGCAGATGAAACTAAGTCTCCGAAAATGTATTAAAACAAGTTTAGGGCGGGTGTTTTGATTCTTTAGAACAGTTTATTGCATTCATTACAACATTTTCCTTACATTTACTTAGTTTAATCCATTGGGAAGGATGGAATCATGTTTAGGACATTTTTTAACAGCTTAGAACAGTTCATTGCATTAAATATCGTTTTCTAAACTTATGCTACCTTTTCTATCACATTTATGGTCGCTTAATACATTTATAACGATATTTGCTTCTTTTTTTAATACAGGTAGAGTTTCGTTTACAAAGATGTATGGAAAGAAGTTTAGGACACTTTTTTTAATACATTAGTTAATTGAATTTAAGGTCGTCGTTTATATTTATGTTTATGTTTCATTACTTTTAAGGCCGTTTAAGTTAATTTGGAACTCATTTTCCTTACATTTAATTAGTTTAATCTGCAGAGACGCATGGAATCATGTTTAGGGAGCGTTTTTACAGCTTAGAACAGGTTATTGCATTAAATGTCGCTGTTTACACATATATAGTTCCTCTTCTATCACATTTATGTTCGTTTAGTACATTTATTGCCACATTTTTCTTACATTTACAGCAAACAGGTGTACTTACTGGCGCCCCGCACATAAAACTACACTCACAGCAAGTGTACTTACTGGCGTCCTACACAGAGCACAACCCTTCTAAAAGGTGTCCTTTCTGGCGTCCTACACATAGCACTACACTCCCAACAGGTGTACTTACTGGCGTCCAACACATAGCACTGCACTCGTTACAGGTGTACGTTCTGGCGACCTACACATAGCACTACACTCCCAGCAGGTGTACTTACTGCCGTCTTACACATAGCACTGCACTCCCAACAGGTGATCTTACTGGTGTCCAACACATAGCACTACACTCCGAAAAGGTGTACTTACTGGTGTCCTACACATAGCACTACACTCCCAACAGGTGTACTTACTGGCGTCCCACACATAGCACTACAATCGAAACAAGTGCACTTACTGGCGTGCTACACATAGCACTACCCTTCTAAAAGGGGTAGTTTCTGGCGTCCTACACATAGCACTACACTCTCAATAGGTGTACTTACTGGCGTCCTACACATAGCACTGCACTCGTTATAGGTGTACGTTCTGGCGACCTACACATAGCACTACACTCCCAGCAGGTGTGCTCACTGCCGTCATACACAGCACTACACTCCCAACAGGTGTACATTCTGGCGTTCTACATAGAGTACTAAACTCTCAACAAGTGTACTTACTGGCGTCCTACACATAGCACTACACTTCTAAAAGGTGTACTTTCCGGCGTCATACACATAGCACTACGCGCCCAACAGGTGTACTTACTGACGTCCTACACATGGCACTACACTCCCAACAGGTGTACTTACTGGTGTCCTACACAAAGCACTACACGCCCATCAGGTGTACTTACTGGCTTCCAGCACATTGCACTACACTCCTAAAAGGTGTACTTACTGGCGTCCTACACATAGCACTGCACTCCAAATAGGTGTACTTACTGGCGCCGAACACATACCTCTACACTCCCAACAGGTGTACTTACTGGCGTCCTACACATCGCACTACACTCCCAACAGGTGTACTTACCGAAGTCCTACACGTAGCACTGCACTCCCAACCGGTGTACTTAATGGTGTCATACACATATCTCTACACTCCAAACAGGTGTACTTACTGGCGTGCTCCACCTAGCACTACCTTTCCAACATGTGTACTTACTGGCCTCCTTCACATAGCAATACACTCCGAACAGGTGTACTTACTGGCGTCCCACACATAGCACTACACTCCCAACAGGTGTACTTCTGGCGTCCTACACATGACACTACACTCCCAACAGGTGTACTTACTGGTGTACTACACAAAGCACTACACTCCCATCAGGTGTACATACTGGCTTCCAGCACATAGCACTACACTCCTAAAAGGTGTACTTACTGGCGTCCTGCACATAGCACTATACTAATAACAGGTGTGCTTACTGGCGACCTACACATAGCACTACGCTCCCAACATGTGTACTTACGCCCGTCCTACACACAGCTCTACACTCCGAACAGGTGTACTTACTGACGTCCTACACATAGCACTACACTCCCACCAGGTGTACTTACTGGCGTCCTACACATAACTCTACACTCCTAACAGGTGTACTTAATGATGTCCTACACATAGCATTACACTCCCAACAGGTGTGCCTATTGCCGTCATACACATAGCCCAACACTCCCAACAGGTGCACTTACTGTCGTCCAACACATAGCACTACACTCCCAACAGGTGTACTTACTAGCGTCCTACACATAGCAATACACTCCCAACAGGTGCGCTTATTGGTATTCTACACATTTCACTCCATTCCTTACAGGCGTAAATAGTGCGGCCTTACACGTAGCACTGCACTCACAACAGGTGTACTTATTGTAGTCCTAATCATAGCACTACACTCCCAACAGGTGTACTTACTGGCGTCCTACACATAGCACTACACTCCTATCAGGTGTACTTAATGGCGTCCTACACATAGCACTACACTCCCAACAGCAGTACCTACTGGAGTTCTACACATAGCACTACACTCCCAACAAGTGTACTTACTGGCGTCCTACACACAGCATTACGCTTCCAACAGGTGCACTTACTGGCGTCCTACACATTGCACTACACCCACAACAGGTGTACTTACTGGCTTCCTACACATATCACTACCCTCCAGCAGGTGTACATACTAGCGTGCTATACATAGCACTACGCTCCCAACAGGTGCACTTACGACGTCCTACACATAGCACTACACTCCCAACAGGTGTGCATACTGGGTTCTACACATAGCACTACACTCCCAACAGGTGTACTTACTGGCATCCTACACATAGCATTATGCTTCCAAAGGGTGCATTTACTGGCGTCCTACACAGAGCACTACACTCCCAACAGGTCTACTTACTGGCCTCCAACAAATAGCACTATGCTCCCAGCAGGTGTACTTACTGCCGTCTTACACATAGCACTGCACTCCCAACAGGTGATCTTACTGGTGTCCAACACATAGCACTACACTCCGAAAAGGTGTACTTACTGGTGTCCTACACATAGCACTACACTCCCAACAGGTGTACTTACTGGCGTCCCACACATAGCACTACAATCGAAACAAGTGCACTTACTGGCGTGCTACACATAGCACTACCCTTCTAAAAGGGGTAGTTTCTGGCGTCCTACACATAGCACTACACTCTCAATAGGTGTACTTACTGGCGTCCTACACATAGCACTGCACTCGTTATAGGTGTACGTTCTGGCGACCTACACATAGCACTACACTCCCAGCAGGTGTGCTCACTGCCGTCATACACAGCACTACACTCCCAACAGGTGTACATTCTGGCGTTCTACATAGAGTACTAAACTCTCAACAAGTGTACTTACTGGCGTCCTACACATAGCACTACACTTCTAAAAGGTGTACTTTCCGGCGTCATACACATAGCACTACGCGCCCAACAGGTGTACTTACTGACGTCCTACACATGGCACTACACTCCCAACAGGTGTACTTACTGGTGTCCTACACAAAGCACTACACGCCCATCAGGTGTACTTACTGGCTTCCAGCACATTGCACTACACTCCTAAAAGGTGTACTTACTGGCGTCCTACACATAGCACTGCACTCCAAATAGGTGTACTTACTGGCGCCGAACACATACCTCTACACTCCCAACAGGTGTACTTACTGGCGTCCTACACATCGCACTACACTCCCAACAGGTGTACTTACCGAAGTCCTACACGTAGCACTGCACTCCCAACCGGTGTACTTAATGGTGTCATACACATATCTCTACACTCCAAACAGGTGTACTTACTGGCGTGCTCCACCTAGCACTACCTTTCCAACATGTGTACTTACTGGCCTCCTTCACATAGCAATACACTCCGAACAGGTGTACTTACTGGCGTCCCACACATAGCACTACACTCCCAACAGGTGTACTTCTGGCGTCCTACACATGACACTACACTCCCAACAGGTGTACTTACTGGTGTACTACACAAAGCACTACACTCCCATCAGGTGTACATACTGGCTTCCAGCACATAGCACTACACTCCTAAAAGGTGTACTTACTGGCGTCCTGCACATAGCACTATACTAATAACAGGTGTGCTTACTGGCGACCTACACATAGCACTACGCTCCCAACATGTGTACTTACGCCCGTCCTACACACAGCTCTACACTCCGAACAGGTGTACTTACTGACGTCCTACACATAGCACTACACTCCCACCAGGTGTACTTACTGGCGTCCTACACATAACTCTACACTCCTAACAGGTGTACTTAATGATGTCCTACACATAGCATTACACTCCCAACAGGTGTGCCTATTGCCGTCATACACATAGCCCAACACTCCCAACAGGTGCACTTACTGTCGTCCAACACATAGCACTACACTCCCAACAGGTGTACTTACTAGCGTCCTACACATAGCAATACACTCCCAACAGGTGCGCTTATTGGTATTCTACACATTTCACTCCATTCCTTACAGGCGTAAATAGTGCGGCCTTACACGTAGCACTGCACTCACAACAGGTGTACTTATTGTAGTCCTAATCATAGCACTACACTCCCAACAGGTGTACTTACTGGCGTCCTACACATAGCACTACACTCCTATCAGGTGTACTTAATGGCGTCCTACACATAGCACTACACTCCCAACAGCAGTACCTACTGGAGTTCTACACATAGCACTACACTCCCAACAAGTGTACTTACTGGCGTCCTACACACAGCATTACGCTTCCAACAGGTGCACTTACTGGCGTCCTACACATTGCACTACACCCACAACAGGTGTACTTACTGGCTTCCTACACATATCACTACCCTCCAGCAGGTGTACATACTAGCGTGCTATACATAGCACTACGCTCCCAACAGGTGCACTTACGACGTCCTACACATAGCACTACACTCCCAACAGGTGTGCATACTGGGTTCTACACATAGCACTACACTCCCAACAGGTGTACTTACTGGCATCCTACACATAGCATTATGCTTCCAAAGGGTGCATTTACTGGCGTCCTACACAGAGCACTACACTCCCAACAGGTCTACTTACTGGCCTCCAACAAATAGCACTATGCTCCCAGCAGGTGTACTTACAGGCGTCTTACACATAGCAATACACTTCGAACACGTGTACTTACTGCAGTCCTACACATAGTACTACACTCCCAACATGTGTACGTTCTGGCGTCCTGCACATAGCACTACACTCCTAACAGGTGTACTTAGTGGCGCCTTACACATAGCACTGCACTCCCAACAAGTGTACTTACTGGTGCCCTACACATAGCACTACACTCCCAGCAGTTGTACTTACTGCCGTCCTACTCATAGCGCTACACTCCCAGGAGGTGTACTTACTGGCGTCCTACACATAATACTAACCTCCCAACATGGGTACTTATTGGTGCCCTACACATAGCACTACACTCCGAACTGGTGTACTTCATGCCGTCCTACAAATAGTACTACACTCCCAACAGGTGAACTTACTGGCGTCCGAGACAGAGCACTACACTCCCAACAGGTGTACTTACTGATGTTCTGCACATAGCACTACACTCTCAACAGGTGTACTTAATGGAGACCTGCACATGGCACGACACTCCCAACATGTGTACTTACTGGCGTCCCACACATAGCACTACACTCGCAACAAGTGTACTTACTGGCGTCCTACACATAGCACTACACTTCTAAAAGAGGTACTTTCTGCAATCCAACACATAGCACTACACTCCCAACAGGTGAACTTACTGGCATCCTACACATACAACTACACTCCAAACAGGTGTACTTACTGGTGTCCTACACGTAGCACTACACTAATAACAGCTGTTCTTACTGGCATCCTACAAATAGCACTACACTCCCAACAGGTGTACTTACTGGC
Source organism: Pictodentalium vernedei (assembly GCA_031216915.1). Classification (NCBI taxonomy): domain Eukaryota; kingdom Metazoa; phylum Mollusca; class Scaphopoda; order Dentaliida; family Dentaliidae; genus Pictodentalium; species Pictodentalium vernedei. The sequence goes on from CM062296.1 coordinate 539,454,651, forward strand.
GCCCTTCACATAGCATTAAGCTCTCAACAAATGTACTTACTGGCTCCCTACACATAGGACAACTCTCCCAACAGGTGTACCTACTGGAGAACTACACATCGCACCACGCTCCCAACAGGTGTACTTACTGAAGTCCAACACATAGCACTACACTCCTAACAGGTGTACTCAGTGTTGTCCTACACATAGCACTACAGTTCCAACAGGTGTACTTACTGGCGTCCTACACATAGCACTATATTCCCAACAGGTGCACTTGCTGGCTTCCTACACATAGCACTACCCTCCAACACGTGTACTTACTGGAATCATACACATGGCACTACACTCCCAACAGGTGGACTTACTGGAGTCCGACACATAGCACTACACTCCCAACATGTGTACTTACTGGCGTCCTACACATATCACTACGCTTTCAACAGGTGCACTTACTGGCGTCCGACACATAGCACTATACTCCCAACAGGTGTACTTGCTGGCTTCGTACACATAGCACTATGCTCCAACAGGTGTACTTACTAGCGTACTACACATAGCACTACGCTCCCAAAAGGTGTACTTACTGACGTCCTACACTACACTCCCAACAGGTGTACTTGCTTGTGTCCTACACACAACACTACACTCCAATCAGGTGTACTCACTGGCGTCCGACACATAGCACTACACTCCCAACAGGTGTACTTAGAGGCGTCCTACACATTGCAATACACTCCGAACAGGTGTACTTATTGCCGTCCTACACATAGCAATACACTCCAATCAGGTAAATTTACTGACCTCCTACACATAAAACTGCACTCCCAACAGGTGTGCGTTCTGACGTCCTACACAAAGCACAACACTCCTAACAAGTGTACTTACTGGCGCCTTACACATAGCGCTGCACTTCAAACAGGTGTACTTACTGCTGTCCTACACATAGCACTACACTCCCATCAGGTGCACTTTACCATCGTCCTACACATAGTACTAATCTCCCAACATTGGTACTTATTGGTGCACTGCACATAGCACTACACTCCCAACAGGTGTACTTCATGCCGTTCTACACATAGCACAACACTCCCAACAGGTGAACTTACTGGCGCCCTACACATAGCACTACACTCCCAAAAGGTGTACTTGCTGGCATTCTGCACATAGCACTACACTCCCAACATGTGTACTTACTCGTGTCCTGCACATAGCACTACACTGCCAACAGTTGTACTTCTTGGGGTCCGACACATAGCTCTACACTCGCAACAAGTGTACTTGCTGGAGTCCTACACATAGCACTACACTTCTAAAAGGTGTACTTTCTGGTGTCCTACACATAGCACTACACTCACAACAGGTGTACTTAATGGCGTCCTAAACTTAGCACTACACTCCTAGCAGGTGTACCTACTGGTGCTCTACACGTAGCACTACACTCCCATCAGGTGTACTTACTGGCTTCCTACACATTGCATTACACTTTTAAAAGTTGTACCTACTGGCGTACTACACATCCCACTACGCTCACAACAGGTGTACTTACTGAAGTCCTACACATAGCACTACATTCCCAACAGGTGTAGTTAGTGGCGTCCTGCACATAGCCCATACTCCTAACAGGTGTACTCTCTGGTGCCCTACACATAGCACTACATTCCCAATAGGTGTACTTTCTGGAGTCCTACACATAGCACTACACTCTAAACGGGTGTACTTACTGGTGTCCTACACATAGCACTACGCTTCCAACAGGTGCACTTACTGGCGTCCTACACATAGCACTGATCTCCAAACAGGTGTACTTACTGGAATCCTACACATAGCACTACACTCCCAACAGGTATACCTACTGGAGTTCTGGATATAGCACTACACTCCCAACAGGTGTACTTACTGGCGTGCTACAAATAGCATTACGCTTCCAACAGGTGCACTTACTGGCTTCCTACACATATCACTACCCTCCAACAGGTGTACTTACTGACGTCCTACACAGAGCACTACATTCCCAAAAGGTGAACCTACAGGAGTTCTTCACATAGCACTACACTCCCAACAGGTGTACTTACTGGCATCCTACACATAGCATTACGCTTCCAATGGGTGCATTTACTGGCGCCCTACACATAACACTATACTCCCAGCAGGTGTACTTGCAGGCTTCCTACACATAGCTCTACCCTCCAACAGGTGTACTTAGTAGCGTACTACACATAGCACTACGCTCCCAACAGGTGTACTTACTGACGTCCTAAACATAGCACTACACTCCCAACAGGTGTAGTTACTGCCATCCTACATATTGCACAACACTCCAATCAGGTGTACTTACTGACGTCCTACATATAGCACTGCACTCCCAACAGGTGCACGTTCTGGCGTCCTACAAATAGCACTGCACTCCTAACAGGTGTGCTTACTGGCGCCTTACACATAGCACTACACTCCCAACAGGTATACTTACTGGTGTCCTACACATAGCACTATACTACCAACAGGTGTACTGACTGAGGTCCTACACATATCATTACGCTTCCAACAGGTGCACTTCTTGGCGCCTTGCACAAAGCACTACACTCCCATCAGGAGTACTTTCTGGCTTCCTACACATAGCACTACACTACTAAAAGGTGTACTTACGGGCGTCCTACACAGAGCGCTACACTAATAACAGGTGCACTTAGTGGGATCCTGCACTTAGCACTACACTCCCAACAGGATAACTTACTGGCTTCCTACACATAGCACTACCCTCCAACAGGTGTACTTACTAGCGTACTACACATAGCACTATGATCCCAACAGGTGTACTTACTAACGTCCTACACATAGCACTGCACTCGCACCATGTGTACTTGCTGGTGTCCTACACATAGCACTACGCTTCCAACAGGTGCACTTACTGGCGTCCTACACATTGCACTACACTCCCAACAGGTGTATTTACTGGCTTCCTACACATATCACTACCCTCCAACAGGTGTAGTTACTAACGTACTACACATAGCACTACACTCCCACCACGTGTACTTGTAAGTAACAGCTGTACTTACACATAGCACTACACTCCTAACGTGTGTACTTACTGGCGTCACCAGTTTGGGAGTGTATAGCACTGCACTCCAAACTGGTGTGTCTACTGGAATCCTACATACAGCACTACACTCCCAACCGGTGTACTTACTAGAATCCAAAAACATAGCACGATTCTCCCAACAGGTGTACTTACTGGCGTCCTACACATAGCACTACGCTTACAACAGGTGCAATTACTGGCGTTCTACACATAGCGCTACACTCCCAACAGGTGTACTTACTGACTTCCTACACATATCACTACCCTCCAGCAGGTGTACATACTAGCGTACTATACATAGCACTACGCTCCCAACAGGTGCTCTTACTGACGTCCTACACATAGCACTATACTCCCAACAGGTGTGCCTACTGGGTTCTACACATAGCACTAAACTCCCAACAGGTGTACTTACTGGCGTCCTACACATAGCATTACGCTTCCAAAGGGTGCATTTACTGGCGTCCTACACATAGCACTACACTTCCAACAGGTGTACTTACTGGCCTCCTACAAATAGCACTATGCTCCCAACAGGTGTACTTACAGGCGTCCTACACATAGCAAAACACTTCGAACAGGTGTACTTTCTGCAGTCCTGCACATAGTACTACACTCCCAACATGTGTACGTTTTGGCGTCCTGCACATAGCACTACACTCCTAACAGGTGTACTTACTGGCGCCTTACACATAGTACACATAGCACTGCACTCCCAACAGGTGTACTTACTGGTGCCCTACACATAGCACTACACTCACAGCAGGTGTACCTACTGCCGTCCTACTCATAGCGCTACACTCCCAGGAGGTGTACTTACTGGCGTCCTACACATTGTACTAACCTCCCAACATGGGTACTTCTTGGTGCCCTACACATAGCACTACACTCCGAACTGGTGTACTTCATGCCGTCCTACAAATAGTTCTACACTCCCAACAGGTGAACTTACTGGCGTTCTACACAGAGCACTACCCTCCCAACAGGTGTACTTACTGGTGTTCTCCACATAGCACTACACTCTCAACATGTGTACTTAATGGAGACCTGCACATAGCACTACACTCCCAACAGGAGTACTTACTGGCGTCCCACACATAGCACTACACTCGCAACAAGTGTACTTCCTGGCGTCCTACACTTAGCACTACACTTCTAAAAGGTATACTTTCTGCTGTCCAACACATAGCACTACACTCCCAACAGGTGTACTTACTGGCGTCCTTCACATACAACTACACTCCAAACAGGTGTACATACTGGTGTCCTACACGTAGCACTACCCCGACAGCAGGTGTACTTGCTGGCTTCCTGCACATAGCATTACACTTTCAAAAAGTGTACTTTCTGGCGTCCTACACGTAGCACTACACTAATAACAGGTGTTCTTACTGGCATCCTACAAACAGCACTACACTCCCAACAGGTGTACTTCCTGGCCTCCTACCCATAGCAATACACTACCACCAGTTGTACTTACTGGCGTCCTACACATAGCATTAAGCTCCCAACAGCTGTACTTACTGGCTTCCTACACATAGGACAACTCTCCCAACAGGTGTACCTACTGGAGAACTACACATCGCACCACGCTCCCAACAGGTGTACTTACTGAAGTCCAACACATAGCACTACACTCCTAACTGGTGTACTCAGTGTTGTCCTACACATAGCACTACCCTTCCAACAGGTGTACTTACTGGCGTCCTACACATAGCACTATACTCCCAACAGGTGTACTTGCTGGCTTCCTACACATAGCACTACCCTCCAACAGATGTACTTACTGGAATCATACACATAGCACTAAATTCCCAACAGGTTGACTTACTGGAGTCCGACACATAGCACTACACTCCCAACAGGTGTACTTACTGGCGTCCTAAACAAAGCACTACGCTTTCAACAGGTGCACTTACTGGCGTCCTACACATAGCACTATACTCCCAACAGGTGTACTTGCTGGCTTCCTACACATAGCACTACGGTCCAACAGGTGTACTTACTAGCGTACTACACTTAGCACTATGCTCCCAACAGGTGTACTGACTGACGTACTACACATAGCACTACACTCCCAACACGTGTACTTGCTTGTGTCCTGCACACAACATTACACTCCAATCAGGTGTACTCACTAGCGTCCGACACATAGCACTACACGCCCAACAGGTGTACCTACAGGCGTCCTACACATTGCAATACACTCCGAACAGGTGTACTTACTGTCGCCCTACACATAGCAATACACCCCAATCAGGTGTTTTTACTGACGTCCTACACATAAAACTGCACTCCCAACAGGTGTGCGTTCTGACGTCCTACACAAAGCACAACACTCCTAACAGGTGTACTTACTGGTGCCTTACACATAGCGCTGCACTCCCAACAGGTGTACTTACTGGTGTCCTTCACATAGCACTACACTCCCATCAGGTGCACTTACTGTCGTCCTACACATAGCACAACACTCCCAACAGGTGTACCTCCTGGCGTCCTACACATAGTAATAACTCCCAACATGGGTACTTATTGGTGCTCTGCACATAGCACTACACTCCCAACAGGTGTACTTCATGCCGTCCTACACATAGTACAACACTCCCAAGAGGTAACTCACTAGCGTCCAACACTCCCAAGAGGTGAAATTACTGGGGCCCTACACATAGCACTACACTCCCAATAGGTGTACTTACTGGCGTTCTGCACATAGCACTACACTCCCAACAGGTGTACTTACTCGTCTCCTGCACATAGCACTACACTCCCAACATTTGTACTTCTTGGCGTCCGACATATAGCTCTACACTCGCAACAACCGAACTTTCTGGCGTCCTACACATAGCACTACACTCCTAAAAGGTGTACTTTCTGGTGTCCTACACATAGCACTACACTCACAACAGGTGTACTTAATGACGTCCTAAACGTAGCACTACACTCCTAGCAGGTGTACTTACTTGTGCCCTACACGTAGCACTATACTCCAATCAGGTGTACTTACTGGCTTCCTACACATAGCATTACACTTTTAAAAGTTGTACCTACTGGCGTTCTACACATCGCACTACGCACACAACAGGTGTACTTACTGAAGTCCTACACATAGCACTACACTCCCAACAGGTGTAGTTAATGGCGTTCTGCAAATAGCCCACACTCCTAACGGGTGTACTCTCTGGTGCCCTACGCATAGCACTACATTCCCAACAGGTGTACTTACTGGCGTCCTACAAATAGTCCTATACTCCCAACTGGTGTACTTACTGGAGTTCTACTCATAGCACTACACTACCAACAGGTGTACTGACTGGAGTCCTACACATAGCATTACGATTCCAACAGGTGCACTTCTTGGCGTCCTGCACATAGCACTACACTGCCATCAGGAGTACTTTCTGGCTTCCTACACATAGCACTACTTTACTAAAAGGTGTACTTACTGGTGTCCTACACACAGCACTACACTAATAACAGGTGCACTTAGTGGCATCCTACACTTAGCACTACACTCCCAACAGGATAACTTACTGGCTTCCTACACACAGCACTACCCTCCAACAGGTGTACTTACTAGCGAACTACACATAGCACTACGATCCCAACAGGTGTACTTACTAACGTCCTACACATAGCACTGCACTTGCACCATGTGTACTTGCTGGTGTCCTACACATAGCACTACGCTTCCAAAAGGTGCACTTTCTGGCGTCCTACACATATCACTACCCTCCAACAGGTGTAGTTACTAACGTATTACACATAGCACTATGCTCCTAACAGGTGTACGTACTGAAGTCCTACACATAGCACTACACTCCCACCACGTGTACTTGTAAGTAACAGGTGTGCTTACACATAGCACTACACTCCTAACGTGTGTATTTACTGGCGTCCTACATATAGCACTGCACTCCAAACTGGGGTGCCTACTGGAATCCTACACATAGCACTACACTCCTAACCGCTGTACTTACTAGAATCCAAAAACATAGAACGATACTCCCAACAGGTGTACTTACTGGCATCCTACACATAGCACTACGCTTCCAACAGGTGCAATTACTGGCGCCCTACACATAGCGCTACACTCTCAACATATGTTCTTACTGGCTTCCTACACATATCACTACCCTCGAACATGTGTACTTACTAGCGTACTACACATAGCAGTACGCTACCAACAGGTGTACTTACTGACGATCCTACACATAGCACTTCACTCCCACCACATGTACTTACTGGTGTCCTACACATAGCACTGCACTCCAATCAGGTGTACTCACTGGCGTCCTACACATAGCACTACACTCCAAACAGGGGTACTTACAGGCGTCCTACACGTAGTAACACACTCCGAACAGGTATACTTACTGCCGTCCTACACATAGTAGTCAACTCCAGTCAGGTGTACTTACGGACGTCCTACACATAGCACTGCATTCCCAGCAGGTTTACGTTCTGGCGTCCTACATATAGCACTACACTCCTAACAGGTGTACTTACTGGCGGAATGCACATAGCATTGCACTCCCAACAGGTGTACTTACTGGGGTCCGACGCATAGCACTACACTCCCAGCAGGTGTACTTACTGCCCTCCTACACATACCTCTACACTTCCAGCAGGGGCACTTACTGCCGTCCTACACATAGCACTAAACTCCCAACATGTGTACTTCTGGTGGCCTACAGATTGCTCTACACTCCCAACAGGTGTACTTCCTGCCGTCCTACAAATAGTGCTACACTCCCAGCAGGTGTACTTACTGTCGTTCTGCACATAGCACTACAACCCCAACAGGTGAACTTACTGGTGTCCTGCACATAGCACTACACTCGCAACAGGTGTACTGTCTGGCGTCCCACACATAGCACTACACTCGCAACGAGTGCACTTACTGGCGTCCTACCCATAGCACTACACTTCTAAAAGGTGTATTTTATGGCGTCCAACACATAGCACTAAACTCCCAACAGATATACTTACCGGTGGCCTACACATACAACTACACTCCAAACAGGTGTTACTTATGGTGTCCTACACTTTGCACTACACAGACAGCAGGTGTACTTACTGGCTTCCTGCACATTGCATTACACTTTCAAAAAGTGTACTTACTGGCATCCTACAAATAGCACTACACTCCCAACAGGTTTACTTACTGACCTCCTACCCATAGCACTACACTCCCATCAGTTGAACGTACTGGCGTCCTACACATAGCATTAAGCTCCCAACAGGCGTACTTACTGGCTTCCTACATATAGGACAACTCTCCCAACAGGTGTACCTACTGGCAAACTACACATCGCACCACGCTCCCAACAGGTGTACTTACTGAAGTCCAACACATAGCACTACACTCTAATCAGGTGTACTCACTGTCGTCCTACACATAGCACTACACTCACAACAGGTGTACTTATAGGCGTCCTACACGTAGCAATACATTCCGAACAGTTGTACTTACTGCTGTCCTACACATAGCAATACACTCCAATCAGGTGTAATTACTGACGTCCTACACATAAAACTGCACTCCCAACAGGTGTGCGTTCTGACGTCCTGCACAAAGCACAACAGTCCTAACAGGTGCACTTACTGGCGCCTTACACATAGCACTGCCCTCCCAACAGGTGTACTTACTGGTGTCCTACACATAGCACTACACTCCCATCAGGAGTACTTACTGTCGTCCTACACATAGCACTACACTCCCAAAAGGTGTACCTTCTGGCGTCCTACACATAGTACTAAACTCCCAACATGGGTACTTATTGGTGCCCTGCACATAGCACTACACTCCCAACAGGTGTACTTCATGCCGTCCTACACATAGTACAACACTCCCAGCAGGTGAACTTACTGGGGCACTACACATAGCACTACACTCCCAACAGGTGTACTTACTGGCGTTCTGCACATAGCACTACACTCCCAACAGGTGTACTCACTGGATTCCCACACATAGCACTACACTCGCAACAAGTGCACTTTCTGGCGTCCTACCCATAGCACTACACTTCTAAAAGGTGTATTTTATGGCGTCCAACACATAGCACTACACTCCCAACAGGTATACTTACCGGCGTCCTACACATAGCACTATTCTCCTAACAGGTGAACTTACTGCCGTCCTGCACATAGCACTACAATCCAATCAGGTGTTCTTACTGACGTCCTAAACATAGCACTGCTCTCCCAGCAGGTGTACATTCTGGCGTCCTACACATAGCACTACATTCCTAGCATGTGTACTTACTGGAGTCCTACATATAACACTCCACTCCCAACAGGTGTACTTACTGGCGTCCTACACATAGTACTAAACTCCCAACATGGGTATTTACTGGTGACCTACACATAGCACTACACTCCCAACAGGTGTACTTCACACCGCCCTACGCATAGTATTACACTCCTAACAGGTGTACATAGTGGGGTCCTACACATAGCACTGCACTCAAAACGGGTGTACTTGCTTGAATCCTACACATAGCACTACACTCCCAACAGGTGTACTTACTGGAGTCCTACACAAAGCACTACACTCCCAACAGGTGTACGTACTGGAGTCCTACACATAGCACTACACTCCCAACAGGTGTACTTACTGGCGTCCTACACATAGCGCTACGCTTCCAGCAGGTGCACTTACTGGCGTCCTACACATAGCACAACACTCCCAACAGGTGTACTTACTGGATTCCAACACATATCACTGCCCTCTAACAGGTTTACTTACTACCTTGCTACAAATAGCCCTACGCGCCCAACAGGTATACTTACTGGCGTCCTACACATATCACTACACTCCCAACCGGTGTACTTACTTGAGTCCTACACATAGCACTACATTCCAAACAGGTGTACTTACTGGCGTCCAACACATAGCACTACGCTTCCAACAGGTGCACTTACTGGCGTCCTACTCATAGGACTACACTCCCAACAGGTGTACTTACTAGCTTCTTGCACATAGCACTACCCTCCAACAGGTGTACTTACTAGCGTACTACACATAACACTACGCTCCCAACAGGTGTACTTTCTAACGTCCTACACATTGCACTACACTCGCACCACGTGTACTTACTGGTGTCCTACACGTAGCACTACACTCCAATCAGGTGTACTTACTGGCGTCCTACACATAGCAGTACACTCGCACCACGTGTACTTACTGGTGTCCTATACATAGCACTACACTCCAATCAGATGTACTTACTCGCGTCCTACACATAGCTCTACACTCCAAACAGGTGTACTTACTGGCGTCCTACACATAGCACTACGCTTCCAACGGGTGCACTTACTGGCCCCCTACACATAGCACAACACTCGCAACAGGTGTACTTACTGGCTTCCTACACATATCACTACCCTCCAACATGTGTACTTACAACGTACTACACATAGCACTACGCTCCCAACAGGTGCACTTACTGACGTCCTACATATAGCACCACACTCACAAAAGGAGTACTTTCTGGCGTCCTACACATAGTACTAAACCCCCAACATGGGTAATTACTGGTGTCCAGCACACGGGCACTGCACTCCCAACAGGCGTACCTCTTGCCGTCGTACACAAAGTACTACACTCCCAACAGGTGAACTTACTGGCGTCCTACACATAGCACTACACTCCCAAAATGTGTACTTACAGGCGTTCTGCACATAGCACTACACTCCCAACAGGGGTAATTACTGGTGTCCTGCACATAGCACCACACTCTCAACAGTTGTACTTCTTGGCGTCCCACATATAGCACTACACTTACAACAAGTGTACTTACTGGCGTCCAACACATAGCACTGCACTTCTAAAAGGTGTATTTTCTGATGTCCTACACATAGCACTACACTCCCAACAGGTGTACTTACTGGCGCCCTACACATAGCACTACACTCCTAGCAGGTGTACTTACTGGTGTCCTACACGTAGCACTACACTCCCATCAGGTGTACTTACTGGCTTCCTACACATAGCATTACACTTTTAAAAGGTGTACTTACTGGCGTCCGACACATAGCACTACACTACTGACAGGTGTACTTACTGGCATCGTACAAATAGCACTACTCTCCCAACAGGTGTACTTACTGGCGTCCTACACGTAGGACAAACCTTACTAGCGACCAACACATAGCATTAAGCTCCCAACAGGTGTACTTACTGAAGTCATACACATAGCACTACACTCCCAGCAGGTGTAGTTAATGGCGTCCTGCACATATCACTACACTCATAACAGGTGTACTCTCTGGTGTCCTACACATAGCACTGATCTCAAAACAGGTGTACTTTCTGGAACCCTATAATTAGCACTACACTCACAACATGTGTACTTCCTGGTGTCTTACACATAGCACTACACTCCCAACAGGTGTACTTACTTACTGGCTTCCTACGCATATCACTACCATCCAACATGTGTACTTACTACTGTACTACACATAGCACTACGCTCCCAACAGGCGTATTTACTGGTGTCCTACACACAGCACTACGCTTCCTACAGGTGGACTTACTGGCGTCCTACACATAGCACTGATCTCCAAACAGGTGTACTTACTGGAATCCTACACATAGCACTACACTCCCAACAGGTGTATGGACTGGCGTCCTACACATAGCATTATGCTTACAACACGTGCACTTACTGGTGTCGTACACATAGCACTACACTCCCAACAGGTGTACTTACTTACTGGCTTCCTGCACATATCACTACCATCCAACATGTGTACTTACTACTGTACTACACATAGCACTACGCTCCCAACAGGCGTATTTACTGGTGTCCTACACACAGCACTACACCCCAATCAGATGTACTCACTGCCGTCCTACATATTGCACAACACTCCGAACAGGTGTAGTTACATGCGTCCTACACATAGCAATACACCCCGAACAGGTGTACTTACTGCCGTCCTACACATAGCACTACATTCCAATCAGGTGTACTTACTGGCGTCCTACACATGGCACTGCACTCCCAACAGGTGTACGTTCTGGCGTCCTACACATAGCACTACACTCCTAACAGGTGTACTTACTGGCGCCTTACACATAGCACTGCACTCCCAACATGTGAACTTACTGGTGTCGTCACATAGCACTACACTCCCAGCAGGTGTACTTACTGCCGTCCTACACATAGCGCTACACTCCTAACAGGTGTACTAACTTGCGTCCTACACATAGCACTGATTGCCAAACAGGTGTACTTACTGGAATCCTACACATACCACTGCACTTTCAACAGATGTACTTACTGGAGTTCTACACATCGCACTACACTCCCAACAGGTGTACTTACTGGCGTCCTACACATTGCATTACGCTTCCAACAGGTGAACTTACTGGCGACCTACACATAGCACTACACTCCCAACAGGTGTACCTACTGGCGTACTACACATCGCACTACGCTATCAACAGGTGTACTTACTGGCGTCCTAAACATAGCACTACACTCCTAGCAGGTGTACTTACTGGCGTCCTACACATAGCACTACACTTCTAAAAGGTGTACCTTCTGGTGTCCTACACGATGCACTACACTCCCAACAGGTGTACCTACTGGCGTTCTGCCCATAGCATTAAGCTCCCAACATGTGTACTTACTGGCTTCCTACACATAGCACTACTCTCCCAACAGGTGTACCTACTAGCGTACTACACATCGCACTACGCTCTCAACAGGTGTACTTACTGGCGTCCTTCACATAACACTACATTCCTAGCAGGTGCACTTACTGGCGTCCTACACATAGCACTACACTTCTAAAAGGTGTACCTTCTGGTGTCCTACACATAGCACTACACTCCCAACAGGTGTTCTTACTGGCGTCCTACACATAACACTACATTCCTAGAAGGTGTACTTACTGGTGTCCTACACGTAGCGCTACACTCCCATCAGGTGTACTTATTGGCTTCCAACACATAGCATAACACTTTTAAAAGGTGTACTTACTGGCGTCCTACACATAGCACTACACTACTAACAGGTGTACTTACTGGCATCCTACACATAGCACTACTCTCCTAACAGGTGTACTTACTGGCGTCAAGCACATAGCATTAAGCTCCCAACAGGTGTAATTACTGGCTTCCTACACATCGCATTACGCTCGCAGCAGGTCTTCTTACTGAAGTCCTACACATAGCACTATACTTCCTACAGGTGTTCTTACTGACGTCCTACTCATAGCACTGATCTCCAAACAGGTGTACTTACTGGAATCCTACACAGAGCACTACACTCACAACAGGTGTACATACTGGAGTCCTACACATAGCACTACTCTCCCAACAGGTGTACTTACTGGCGTCCTACACATAGCACTACGCTTCCAACAGGTGCACTTACAGGCGTCCTACACATAGCACCATACTCCCAACAGGTGTACTTGCTGGCTTCCTACACAAGGCACTTCCCTCCAACAGGTGTACTTATTAGCGTACTACATAGAGCACTTCGCAACCAACAGGTGTACTTACTGGCACCTTACACATAGCACTGCACTCCCAACAGGTGTACTTTCTGGTGTCCTTCACATAGCACTACACTCCCAGCAGGTGTACTTACTGCCCTCCTACAAATAGCACTACACTCACAACAGGTGTAAATACTGGCGTCCTACACATAGCACTAAACTGCCAACATGTGTACTTACTGGTGCTCTACACATTGCACTAATCTCCCAAAAGGTGTACCTCCGTCCGTCCGTCCGTCCGTCCGTCCGTCCGTCCGTCCGTCCGTCCGTCCGTCCGTCCGTCCGTCCGTCCGTCCGTCCGTCCGTCCGTCCTACACATAGTACTACACTCCAAACAGGTGAACTTATTGGCGTCGTACACATAGCACTGCACTCAAAACAGGTGTACTTACTGGCGTTCTGCACATAGCACTACACTCTCAACAGGTGTACTTGCTGGTGTCCTACACATAGCACTGCATTTCTAATAGCTGTACTTACTGCCATCCTGCACTTAGCACTACAATCCAGTCAGATGTACTTATTGACGTCCTACAAATAGCACTGCACTCCCAAGAGGTGCACGTTCTGACGTCCTACACATAGCAATAAACTCCTAACAGGTGTACTTACTGGCGCGATTCACATAGCACTGCACTCCCAACAGGTGTACTTACTGGTGTACTACAAATAACACTACACTCCCAGCAGGTGTACTTACTGCCGCCTTACACATAGCACTACACTCCAATCAGGTGTACTTACTGACGTCCTACACATAGCACTGCATTCCCAACAGGTGTGCGTTCTGGCGTCCTACACATCGCACTACACTCCTAACAGGTGTACTTACTGGCGTATTACACATAGCACAGCACTCCAAACAGGTGTACTTACTGGTATCCTAGACATAGCACTACACTCCCAGCAGGTGTACTTACTGCTCTCCTACACATAGCACTACATTCCAAGCAGGTGTACTTACTGGCGTCCTACACATAGCACTAAACTCCCAACATGTGTACTTCTGGTGGCCTACATTACCCTACACTCCCAACAGGTGTACTTCATGCCGTCCTACACATAGTACTACACTCCCAACAGGTGAACTTACTGGCGCCCTACACATAGCACTACACTCTCAACAGGTGTACTTACTGTCGTTCTGCACATAGCACTACAACCCCAACACATGTATTTACTGGTGTCCTACACATAGCACTACACTCCCAACAGGTGTACTCAATGGCGCCCCACACATAGCACTACACTCGCAACATGTGCACTTACTGGCGTCCTATACATAGCACTACACTTCTAACAGGAGTATTTTCTGGCGTCCAACACATAGCACTACACTCCCAACAGGTCAACTTACTGGCATCTTACCCATAGCACTACAATCCTAGCAGGTGAACTTACGGCCGTCCTGCACATAGCACTACAATCCAATCAGGTGTTCTTACTGACATCCTAAAGATTGCACTGCACTCCCAGCAGGTGTACATTCTGGCGTCCTACACATAGCTCTACACTGCTAACAGGTGTACTTACTGGAGTCCTGCATATAGCAGTACACACCCAACAGGTGTACTTACTGGCGTTCTACACATAGTACTAATCTCCCAACATGGGTACTTATTGGTGCCCTACACATAGCACTAAACCACCAACAGGTGTACTCCATACCTTCCTACACTTATTACTACACTCCCAACAGGTGAACTTACTGGCGTCCTACACATAACACTACCTCCCAACAGGTGTACTTACTGTCGTCCCACACATAGCACTACACTCCTAACAAGTGTACTTACTGGCGTCCTACACATAGAACTACACTTCTAAAAGGTGTATTTTCTGGCATCCTGCACATAGCACTACACTCCCAACAGGTGTACTTTCTAGCGTCCTACACATAGCAGTACCCTCCCAACAAGTGTACTTACTGTCGTCCCACACTTAGCATTACACTCCTAACAAGTGTACTTACTGGCGTCCTGCACATAGCACTACACTTCTAAAAGGTGTATTTTCTGGCGTCCTGCTCATAGCACTACACTCACAACAGGGGTACTTACTGACGTCCTACACATAGCACTACACTCCTAACAGGTGTACTTACTGGTGTCCTACACATAGTACTAAACTCCCAACATGGGTGCTTATTGGTGTCCTACACATAGCACTACACTCCTAACAGGTGTACTTCATGCCGTCCTACACAGAGTACAACACTCCCAACAGGTGAACTTACTGGCGTCCCCCACAGAGCACTACACTCCCAACAGGTGTACTTGCTGGCATTCTGCATATAGCACTACACTCCCAACACGTGTCCTGCACATAGCACTACACTCCGAAAAGTTGTACTCCTTGGCGTCCGACACATAGCTCTACACTCGCAACAAGTGTACTTACTGGCGCCCTACACATAGCTCTACACTTCTAAAAGGTGTACTTTCTGGTGTCCTACACATTGCACTACACTCGGAACAGGTGTACTCACTGGCGTCCTACACATAGCACTACACTCCTAGCAGGTGAACTTAGTAGTGTCCTACACGTAGCAGTACACTCCCATCAGGTGTACGTACTGGCTTCGTACACATAGCATTACACTTTTAAAAGGTGTACTTACTGGCGTCCTACACATAGCACTACACCACTAACAGATGTACTTAATGGCATCCTACAAATAGTAGTACACTGTCAACATGTGTACTTACTGGCGTCCTACACATAGCACTACATTCCCAACAGGTGTACATACTGGCGTCTAACACATAGCATTAAGCTCCCAACAGGAGTACTTGCTGGCTTCCTACACATAGCACTACTCTCCCAACAGGTATACCTAATGGCGTACTACACATCACACTACGCTCCCAACAGGTGTACTTACTGAAGTCCTACACATAGCACTACACTCCCAACAGGTGTACTTACTGGCGTCCTACACATAGCACTTCACTCCTAACAGGTGTACTTACTGGCGTCCTGCACATAGCACTGATCTCCAAACAGGTTCACTTACTGGAATCCTACACATTGCACTAAACTCACAACAGGTGTACTTACTAGAGTCGTACACATAGCACTACACTCCCAACAGGTCCTCTTACTGGTGTCCTACACAATGCACTACACTCCTAACAGATGTACTTACTGGCCTCTTACACATAGCAATGATCTCCAAACAGGTGTACTTACTGGAATCCTACACATACCACTACACTGCCAACAGGTGTACTCAATGGCGCCCCACACATAGCACTACACTCGCAACATGTGCACTTACTGGCGTCCTATACATAGCACTACACTTCTAACAGGAGTATTTTCTGGCGTCCAACACATAGCACTACACTCCCAACAGTGTACTTACTGAATTCCTACACATATCACTACACTCCAACATGTGTACTTACTAGCGTACTACACATAGATCTACGCTCCCAACAGGTGCACTTACTGATGTCCTACACATAGCTCTGCACTCCCTACAGCTTTACCTCTTGCCGTCCTACACAAAGTTCTACACTCCCAACAGGCGAACTTACTGGCGTCCTACACATAGCACTGCACTCCCAACAGGTGTACTTACTGGCGTTCTGCACATAGCACTACACTCCCAACAGGGGTACTTACTGGTGTCCTGCACGTAGCACTACACTCCCAACAGTTGTACTTCTTGGCGTCCCGCACATAGCACTACACATTCAACAAGTGTACTTACTGGCGTCCTACACATAGAATGCACTTCTAAAAGGTGTATTTTCTGGCGCCCTACACATAGCACTACACTCCCAACAGGTGTACTTACTGGCGCCCTACACATAGCACTACACTCCTAGCAGGTGTACTTACTGGTGTCCTACACGTAGCACTACACTCCCATCAGGTGTACTTACTGGCTTCCTACACGCAGCATTACACTTTTAAAAGGTGTATTTACTGGCGTCCGACACATAACACTACACTACTAACAGGTGTACTTACTGGCATCTTACAAATAGCACTACACTTTCAACAGGTATATTTACTGGCGTCCTACACGTAGCACAACACTCCCAACAGGTGTACTTACTGGCGTCCAACACATAGCATTAAGATCCCAACAGGTGTACTTAATGGCTTCCTACACATAGCACTACTCTCCCAACAGGTGTACCTACTGGCGTACTACACATCGCACTACGCTCACAACAGGTGTGCTTACTGAAGTCCTACACATAGCGCTACACTCCCAACAGGTGTAGTTAATGGCGTCCTGCACTAGCACTACACTCCTAACAGGTTTACTCTCTGGTATCCTACACATAGCACTACACTCCCAACAGGTGTACTTACTGCCGTCCTATAAATAACACTACACTCCTAACAGGTGTACTTACTGGCGTCATACACATAGCACTGATCTCCAAACAGGTGTACTTACTGGAATCCTACACATAGCACTACACTCACAACATGTGTACTTACTGCAGTCCTATACATAGCACTACACTCCCAACAGGTGTACTTACTAGAATCCTACACATAGCACTACACTCCCAAAATGTGCACTTACTGGCGTCCTACACATAGCCCTACGCTTCCAACAGGTGCAATTACTGGCGTCCTACATATAGCACTATACTCCTAACAGGTGTACTTACTGTCGCCTTACACATAGCACTGCACACCCAACAGGTGTACTTACTAGTGTACTACACATAGCACTACACTCCCAACAGGTCCTCTTACTGGTGTCCTACACAATGCACTACACTCCTAACAGATGTACTTACTGGCCTCTTACACATAGCAATGATCTCCAAACAGGTGTACTTACTGGAATCCTACACATACCACTACACTGCCAACAGGTGTACTTACTGAATTCCTACACATATCACTACACTCCAACATGTGTACTTACTAGCGTACTACACATAGCTCTACGCTCCCAACAGGTGCACTTACTGATGTCCTACACATTGCACTGCACTCCCTACAGCTGTACCTCTTGCCGTCCTACACAAAGTTCTACACTCCCAACAGGCGAACTTACTGGCGTCCTACACATAGCACTGCACTCCCAACAGGTGTACTTACTGGCGTTCTGCACATAGCACTACACTCCCAACAGGGGTACTTACTGGTGTCCTGCACGTAGCACTACACTCCCAACAGTTGTACTTCTTGGCGTCCCGCACATAGCACTACACATTCAACAAGTGTACTTACTGGCGTCCTACACATAGAATGCACTTCTAAAAGGTGTATTTTCTGGCGCCCTACACATAGCACTACACTCCCAACAGGTGTACTTACTGGCGCCCTACACATAGCACTACACTCCTAGCAGGTGTACTTACTGGTGTCCTACACGTAGCACTACACTCCCATCAGGTGTACTTACTGGCTTCCTACACGCAGCATTACACTTTTAAAAGGTGTATTTACTGGCGTCCGACACATAACACTACACTACTAACAGGTGTACTTACTGGCATCTTACAAATAGCACTACACTTTCAACAGGTGTATTTACTGGCGTCCTACACGTAGCACAACACTCCCAACAGGTGTACTTACTGGCGTCCAACACATAGCATTAAGATCCCAACAGGTGTATTTAATGGCTTCCTACACATAGCACTACTCTCCCAACAGGTGTACCTACTGGCGTACTGCACATCGCACTACGCTCACAACAGGTGTGCTTACTGAAGTCCTACACATAGCGCTACACTCCCAACAGGTGTAGTTAATGGCGTCCTGCACTAGCACTACACTCCTAACAGGTTTACTCTCTGGTATCCTACACATAGCACTACACTCCCAACAGGTGTACTTACTGCCGTCCTATAAATAACACTACACTCCTAACAGGTGTACTTACTGGCGTCATACACATAGCACTGATCTCCAAACAGGTGTACTTACTGGAATCCTACACGTAGCACTACACTCACAACATGTGTACTTACTGCAGTCCTATACATAGCACTACACTCCCAACAGGTGTACTTACTAGAATCCTACACATAGCACTACACTCCCAACATGTGCACTTACTGGCGTCCTACACATAGCCCTACGCTTCCAACAGGTGCAATTACTGGCGTCCTACATATAGCACTATACTCCTAACAGGTGTACTTACTGTCGCCTTACACATAGCACAGCACACCCAACAGGTGTACTTACTAGTGCACTACACATAGCACTACACTCCCAACAGGTGTACTTACTGGCGTCCTACACATATTACTAAACTGCCAAAATGGGTACTTATTGGTGCCCTACACATAGCACTACACTCCCAACATGTGTACTTCATGCCGTCCTACACATAGTACTACACTCCCAACAGGTGAACTTACTAGCGTCGAACACAAAGCACTACCCTACCAACAGGTGTACTTACAGGCGTTCTGCACATAGCACTACTCTTCCAACAGGTGTACTTACTGGTGTCCTACACAGAGCACTACACTCCCAACAGGTTTACTTACTGGCGTCCCACACATAGCACTATACTCGCAACACGTGTACTTTCTGGCGCCCTACACATTGCACTACACTTCTAAAAGATATACTTTCTGGCGTCCTACACATAGCACTACACTACCAACAGGTGTACTTACTGGCTTCCTACACATAGCTCTACACTCCTAAAAGGTGTACCTACTGGCGTCCTACACATAGCACAACACTACTAACAGGTTTACTTAATGGCATCCTACAAATAGCTCTGCACTCCCAACAGGTTTACTTACGGGCGACCTACACTTAGCACTACACTCCCAACAGGTGTACTTACTGGCGTCCAAAACATAGCAGTAAGCTCTCAACAGGTGTACTTACTGGCTTCCTGCACATAGCACTACACTTCCAGCAGGTGTACCTACTGGCTTACTACACATCGCTCTACGTTCACAACAGGTTTACTTACTACATTCCCAACAGGTGTACCTACTGGTGTCCTACACATAGCACTACGCTTCCAACAGGTGCACTTACTGGCGTCCTACACATAGCACTACACTCCCAACAGGTGTACTTACTGGCGTCCAAAACATAGCAGTAAGCTCCCAACAGATGTACTTACCGGCTTCCTGCACATAGCACTACACTTCCAACAGGTGTACCTACTGGCTTACTACACATCGCACTACGTTCACAACAGGTTTACTTACTGAACACATAGCACTACATTCCCAACAGGTGTACTTACTTGCGTCCTGCACATAGCACTACACTCCTAACAGGTGCACTTACTGGCGTCGTACACATAGCACTGCACTCCCAACAGGTGTACATACTGGGGTCCTATACATAGCACTACACTCCCAACAGGTGTACTTACTGGATTCCAACACATATCACTACCCTCCAACAGATCTACTTACTGGCGTACTACACATAGCACTACGCTCCCATCAGGTGTACTTACCGGCTTCCTGCACATAGCACTACACTTCCAACAGGTGTACCTACTGGCTTACTACACATCGCACTACGTTCACAACAGGTTTACTTACTGAACTCCTACACATAGCACTACATTCCCAACAGGTGTACTTACAAGCGTCCTACACATAGCACTACACTCCTAAGAGGTGTATTTTCTGGCGTCCTACACATAGCACTACACTCCTAACAGGTGTACTTACTGGCGCCTTACACATAGCACTGCACTCCCAAAGATGTACTTAATAGTGTCTGGCACATAGCACTTCACTCTCAGCACTTGCACTCACTGCCCTCCAACACGTAGCGCTACACTCCCGCCAGGTGTACTTACTGGTGTCCTACACATAGCACTACCCTCCCAGCAGGTGCACTTACTGGCGTCCCGCACATAGCACTACACTCGCAACAAGTGTACTTACTGGCGTCCTACACATAGCACAACACTCCCAGCAGGAGTACTTACTGGCGTCCCACACATAGCACTACACTCCCAACAGGTGTACGTTCTGGCGTCCTGCACATAGCACTACACTCCTAATTGTTGCCCTACACACAGCAATACACTCCCAATAGGTGCACTTCATCCGTCCTGCACATAGTACTACACTCACAACAGGTGAACTTATTGGCGTCCTACACATAGCACTACACTCTCGAAAGGTGCACTTACTGGCGTTCTGCACATAGCACTACTCTCTCAACAGGTGTACGTACTAGCGTCCTACACATAGCACTACACTCCTAAGAGGTGTATTTCCTGGTGTCCTACACACAGCACTACACTCCCAACACGAGTACTTACTGGCGTCCTTCACATAGCACTACACTCCTAACAGGTGCACTTACTGGCGTCCAAAACATAGCAGTAAGCTCCCAACAGATGTACTTACCGGCTTCCTGCACATAGCACTACACTTCCAACAGGTGTACCTACTGGCTTACTACACATCGCACTACGTTCACAACAGGTTTACTTACTGAACACATAGCACTACATTCCCAACAGGTGTACTTACTTGCGTCCTGCACATAGCACTACACTCCTAACAGGTGCACTTACTGGCGTCGTACACGTAGCACTGCACTCCCAACAGGTGTACATACTGGGGTCCTATACATAGCACTACACTCCCAACAGGTGTACTTACTGGATTCCAACACATATCACTACCCTCCAACAGGTCTACTTACTGGCGTACTACACATAGCACTACGCTCCCATCAGGTGTACTTACCGGCTTCCTGCACATAGCACTACACTTCCAACAGGTGTACCTACTGGCTTACTACACATCGCACTACGTTCACAACAGGTTTACTTACTGAACTCCTACACATAGCACTACATTCCCAACAGGTGTACTTACAAGCGTCCTACACATAGCACTACACTCCTAAGAGGTGTATTTTCTGGCGTCCTACACATAGCACTACACTCCTAACAGGTGTACTTACTGGCGCCTTACACATAGCACTGCACTCCCAAAGATGTACTTAATGGTGTCTGGCACATAGCACTTCACTCTCAGCACTTGCACTCACTGCCCTCCAACACGTAGCGCTACACTCCCACCAGGTGTACTTACTGGTGTCCTACACATAGCACTACCCTCCCAGCAGGTGCACTTACTGGCGTCCCGCACATAGCACTACACTCGCAACAAGTGTACTTACTGGCGTCCTACACTCCCAGCAGGAGTACTTACTGGCGTCCCACACATAGCACTACACTCCCAACAGGTGTACGTTCTGGCGTCCTACACATAGCACTACACTCCGAATTGTTGCCCTACACACAGCAATACACTCCCAATAGGTGCACTTCATCCGTCCTGCACATAGTACTACACTCACAACAGCTGAACTTATTGGCGTCCTACACATAGCACTACACTCTCGAAAGGTGCACTTACTGGCGTTCTGCACATAGCACTACTCTCTCAACAGGTGTACGCACTAGCGTCCTACACATAGCACTACACTCCTAAGAGGTGTATTTCCTGGTGTCCTACACACAGCACTACACTCCCAACACGTGTACTTACTGGCGTCCTTCACATAGCACTACACTCCTAACAGGTGCACTTACTGGCGTCCTACACATAGCACTGCACTCCAAACAGGTGTACTTACTGGAATCCTACCCATAGCACTACACTCCCAAGAGGTGTACTTACTGGAGACCTACACATAGAACTACACTCCCAACAGGTGTACATACTGGCGTCCTACACATAGCACTACGCTTGCAACAGGTGCACTTACTGGCGTCCTACACGTAGCACTCTAACCCCAACAGGTGTACTTGCTGGCTTCCTACACATAGCACTATCCTCCAACAGGCGTACTTACTAGCGTACTACACATAGCACTACGTTACCAACAGGTGTACCTACTGACGGCCTACACATAGCACTACACTCCCTCCACTTGTACTTACTGCTGTCCTACACATAGCACTACACTCCAATCAAGTGTACTCTCTGGCGTCCTGCCCATAGCACTACTCTCCCAACAGATGTACTTACTGGCGTCCTACATATAGCAATACACTCCGAACAGGTGTACTCACCACCGTCCTCCACATAGCACTACACTCCTATCAGATGTACTTACTGACGTCTTACGCATAGCAATACACTCCTAACAGGTGTACTTCCTGGCGACTTAGACATAGCACTGCACTCCCAAAGGTATACTTACTGATGTCTTGCACGTAGCAC
The DNA here is from genome assembly GCA_031216915.1 of Pictodentalium vernedei. Classification (NCBI taxonomy): domain Eukaryota; kingdom Metazoa; phylum Mollusca; class Scaphopoda; order Dentaliida; family Dentaliidae; genus Pictodentalium; species Pictodentalium vernedei. The sequence continues at coordinate 539,478,396 of CM062296.1, forward strand.
TACGCTCCACTGCCCTCCTACACATAGCACTACAGTCCCAATAGGTGAACTTACTGGCGTCAGACACATAGCACTACACTCGCCACAAATGTACTTACTGGCGTCCTACACATAGCACTACACTTCTAAAAGGTGTACTTTCTGGCGACCTACACATAGCACAACACTCCCAAGAGGTTTTACTTACAGGCGTCCTACACATAGCACTACACTCCTACCAGGTGTAGTTACTGCCGTCCCACACATAGCACTACAATCCAATCAGGTGTACTTACTGACGTCCTACACATAGCACTGCAGTCCCAACAGGTATACCTTCTGGCGTCTTACACATAGCACTACACTCCTAACAGGTGTACTTACTGGCGCCTTACACATAGCTCTGCACTCCCAACAGGTGTACTTACTGGTGTCCTACACTTAGCACTACACTCCCAGCAGGTGAACATACAGCCGTCCTACACATAGCACTACACTCCCAACAGGTGTACTTACTGGTGTCCTACACATAGCACTACTCTCCCAACAGGTGTACTTACTGGTGTCCTACACATAGCACTACACTTCTAAAAGGTGTACTTTCTGGCGTCCTACGCATAGCACTACACTCCCAATTGGTGTACTTCTTGCCGTCCAACACATTGCAGTACACTCCCATCTGGTGTACTTTCTGGGTTCCTACACATAGCCCTACACTCCTAAAAGGTGTACGTACTGGCGTCCTACACATAGCACTACACTCCCAACAGTTGTACTTACTGGCGGCCAATACATAGTATTCAGCTCCCAACAGGTGTACTTACTGGCTTCCTACACATAGCACTACACTCCCACCACGTGTACTTACTGGTGTCCTACACATAGCACTACACTCCAATCAAGTGTACTGACTGGTGGCCTACATATAGCACAACACTCCCAACAGGTGTCATTACAGGCGTCCAACACAGAGCAATACACTCCGAACAGATGTACTTACTGCCGTCCTACACATAGCACACACTCCAATTAGGTGTACTTACTGACGTCATACACATAGCACTGCACTCCCAACAGGTGTACGTTCTGGCGTCCTACACATAGCACTACACTCCTAACAGGTGTACTTACTGGCGCCTTACACATAGCAATGCACATCAAACAGGTGTACTTACTGGGGTCCTGAACATAGCACTACACTCCCAGCAGGTGTACTTACTGCCCTCCTACACATAGCGCTACACTCCCAACAGTTGTAGTTACTGGTGTCCTACACATAGCACAACACTCCCAACAGGTGTACTTACTGGCGTCCCACACTTAGCACTACACTCGAAACAAGTGTACTTCCTGGCGTCCTACACATAGCTCTACACGTCTAAAAGGTGTACTTTCTGGCGTCCTACACATAGCACTGCACTTCAAACAGGTGTACTTACTGGTGCCCTATACATAGCACTACAGCACTGCACTGCAAACAGGTGTACTTACTGGCGTCCTACACATAGCACTACACTCCCAACAGGTGTACATACTGCCGTCCTACACATAGCACTACACTCCTAACAGGTGTACTTTATGGCGTCCTAAACATAGCACTACATTCCCAACATGTGTACTTCCTGGCGTACTACACATTGCACTACACGCCCAACAGGTGTACTTACTGGTGTGCTACACATAGCACTACACTCCCAACAGGTGTACTTACTGGCGTCCTAGACATAGCACTAAACTCCCAACATTTGTACTTACTGGTGCCCTACACTTTGCACTACACTCCAGACAGGTGTACTTCCTGCCGCCCTACACATAGTACTACACTCCCAACAGGTGAACATACTGGTGTGCTACACATAGCACTACACTCCAAATAGGTGTACTTACTGGCGTCCTACACATAGCACTACACTCCAGTCAGGTGTACTTACTGACGTCCAACACATAGCACTGCTCTCCCAACAGATGTACGTTCTGGCGTCCTACACACAGGACTAAACTTCTAACAGGTGTACTTACTGGCCCTTTACACATAGCACTGCACTCCCATTAGGTGTACTTTCTGGTCTCCTGCACATAGCACTACACACCCAGCAGGTGTACTTATTGGCGTGCTACACATGTCACTAAACTTCCAACATGTGTACTTACTGGTGCCCTACACATTGCACCACAATCCCAACAGGTGAAGTTCCTGCCGGCCTACACAGAGAACAACACTCCCAAGAGGTGAACTTAATGGCGTCCTACACATAGCACTACACTCCCAACAGGTGTACTTACCGGCGTTCTGCACATAGCACTACACTCCCAACAGGTGTACTTACTGGGGTCCTACCCATAGCACTACATTCCCAACAGGTTTACTTACTGACGTCCCACACCTATCACTACACTCGCAACAAGTGTACTTACCGGCGTCCTAAACATAGCACTACACTTCTAAAAGGTGCACTTTCTGGCGTCCTAAAACTTACTGGCGCCCTACACACAACTCTACACTTCAAACATGTGTACTTACTTGTGTCCCACACATAGCACTACACTCCCATCAGGTGTACTTACTGGCTGCCTACACATAGCTCTACACTCCTAAACGGTGTACTTACTGGCGTCTTACACGTAGCACTACACTTCCAACAGGTGTACTTACTGGCGTACTACACACAGAACTAAGCTCCAAACAGGTGTAGTTACTGGCGTCCCACACATAGCACTACACTCCCAACAGGTGTACTTACTGGCGTTCTACACATAGCACTACACTCTCAACAGGTGTACTTACTGGCGTCCTGCACGAAGCACTACACTATTAAAAGGAGAACTTACTGGCGTCCTAAACATATCACAACTCTCCGAACAGGTGTACTTACTGGCGTCCCACACACAGCACTACACTCACAACAAGTGTACTTACTGGTGTCCCACACACAGCACTACACTCACAACTAGTGTACTTGCTGGCGTCAAACACATGGCACTACACTTCAAAAAGGTGTACTTTCTGGCGTCCTACACATAGCACTACATTCCCAACAGGTGTACCTACTGGCGTACTACACATAGCAATAAACTCCCAACATGTGTACTTACTGGTGTCCCACACATAGCACTACACTCCCATCAGGTGTACTTACAGGCTGCCTACACATAGCTCTACACTCCTAAACGGTGTACTTACTGGCGTCTTACACGTAGCACTACACTCCCAACAGGTGTACTTACTGGCGTACTACACATAGAACTAACCTCCAAACAGGTGAACTTACTGGCGTCCTACACATAGCACTACACTCCCAACAGGAGTACTTACTGGCGTTCTACACATAGCACTACACTCTCAACAGGTGTACTTACTGGCGTCCTGCACGAAGCACTACACTATTAACAGGAGAACTTACTGGCGTCCTAAACATATCACAACACTCCGAACAGGTGTACTTACTGGCGTCCCACACACAGCACTACACTCACAACAAGTGTACTTACTGGTGTCCCACACACAGCACTACACTCACAACTAGTGTACTTGCTGGCGTCCAACACATGCCACTACACTTCAAAAAGGTGTACTTTCTGGCGTCCTACACGTAGCACTACATTCCCAACAGGTGTACCTACTGGCGTACTACACATAGCAATAAACTCCCAACAGGTGTACTTACTGGTTTTCTACACATAGCTCTACACTCCTAAAAGGTGTACTTACTGGCGTCTTACACGTAGCACTACACTCCCAACAGGTGTACTTACTGGCGTACTACACATAGAACAAAGCTCCAAACAGGTGTACTTACTGGCGTCCTACACATAGCACTACACTTCCAACAGGTGCACTTACTGGCGTAATACACATAGCACTAAGCTCCCAACAGGTGTACTTACTGGTTTCCTACACATAATACTACACTCCCAACAAGTGTACTTACTGGCGTCCTACACATAGCACTACACTCCCAACAGGTGTACTTACTGGCGTCCTACACGTAGCACTGCACTCCAAACAGGTGTACTTACTGGCGGCCTACACATATTACTACACTCACAAAATGTGTACTTGCAGGCGTCCTACACATAGTAATACACTCCGAACAGGTGTACTTACTGGCTTCCTACATATATCTCTACTCTCCCAACGGGTGTACTTACTGGCGTCCTTCACATAGCAACACACTGCGAACATGTGCACTTACTGACGCCCTGTACATAGCACTACACTCACAACAGGTGTACTTACTGGCGTTCTACACATAGTAATACACTCCGAACAGGTGTACTTACTGACGTTTTACACATAGCACTACATTCCCAACAGGTGTACTTACTAGCGCCATACACATAGCACTACACTCCCAACAGGTGTACTTACTGGCGTCATCCACATAGCACTACATTCCCAAGATGTGTACTTACCGGCGTCCTACACATAGCAATACACTCCGAACAGGTGTACGTACTGGCGTCAAACACATAGCACTTCGCTCCCAACATGTGTACTCACCCCCGTTCTACACGTAGCTCTACACTCCCAACAGATGTACTTACTGGCGTCGTACATCTAGCACTAAACTCCCACCAGGTGTACTTACTGACGTCCTACACATAGCACTACACTGCTAACAGGTGTACTTACTTATGTCCTCCACATAGCTTTACACTCCCAGCAGGTGTACTCACTGCCGAGATTCACATAGAACTGCACTCCGAATAGGTGTTCTTACATGCGTCCTACACCTATTACTGCGCTCTCAACAAGTGTATTTACTGGCGTCATACACATAGCACTACCCTCCCAACAGGTGTACCCACTAGCAGGGGCACTTACGGACGTTCTACACATAGCACGACACTCCCCACAGGTGTACTTACTGGTGTCCTACACATAGCACTAGACTCCCAACAGGAGTACTTCCTTCCGTGCTGTACATAGAACTACACTCCCAACAGGTGAACTTACTGGCGTCCCACACATAGCACTACATTCGCAACAAGTGTACTTACTGGCGTCCTGCCCATAGCACAACGCTTCAAAAAGTGTGCTTTCTGGCGTCCTACACATAGCACTACTCTCCCAACAGGAGTACTTACTGGCGTCCCACACATGGCACTTCACACGCAACAAGTGTACTTACCGGCGTCCTACACATAGCACTACACTTCAAAAAGGTGGACTTTCTGGCGTCCTACACATAGCACTACACTCATAACAGGGGTACTTACTGGCGTCCCACACATCGCAATACACTCCTAACAGTTGTACTTACTGGTGTCCCACACATAGCACTACACTCCCATCAGGTGGACTTACTGGCTTCCTACACATAGCACTACACTCCTAAAAGGTGTACTTACTGGCGTCCTACACGTAGCACCACAATATTAAAAGGTGTACTTAGCGGCATCCTATAAATAGCACTACACTCCCAACAGGTGTACTTACTGGAGCCCTACAATAAGAACTACACTCCTAACAGGTGTACTTACAGGGATACTACACATAAAACTAAGCTCCCAAGAGGTGTACTTACTGGCGTCCTACACATAGCTCTACAATTCAAAAAGGTGTACTTTCTGGCGTCCTACACATAGCACTACACTCCTAACATGTGTACCTACTGGTGTCCTGCACATAGCGCTAGACTCCCAACAGGTGTAATTCCTGTACCTACTGGCGTCCCACACATCGCAATACACTCCTAACAGTTGTACTTACTGGTGTCCCACACATAGTACTACACTCCCAGCATGTGAACTTACTGGCGTCCGACACATATCACTACAGTCCCAACAGGTGCACTTAGAGGTATCCTACACATAGCAATGCACTCCCAAAATGTGTACTTACCGGCGTCCTACACATAGCAACACACTCCGAACATGTGTAATTACTGGCTTCCTACATATACCACTACTCTTCCAACAGGTGTACCTACTGGCGTACTACACCTCACACTACACTCCCAACATAGCACTACATTCCTATGATGTTTACTTACTGGCGTCCTACACATAGCACTACGCTCTCAACATGTGTACTCACACCCCTTCTACACATAGCACTTCTCTCCCAACAGGTGTACTTACTGACGTCCTACACATAGCAGAACAATCCCACCAGGTGTACTTACTGGCGTCCTAGACATAGCACTACACTCCTAACAGGTGTACTTTCTGATGTCCTACAAATAGCTTCCCAAAACCCAATACATACTGGACAACAAAACGTTCTCTGTAATGTGACCAACAGGAGAGTGTGTACCAACTTTGCTTAAAATGGTCTTTTTATTGTCCTTGAAAGATTTCGAAGCGATCCAACTGTATCCTTCCTCCACAGAATGTTGCTTACTGACTCAATAAAAGTGTACAGACAGAATGTGTAATAAAGTAAAAGTTTATTGATATGGATATGGGTTTCAGCTCACCCTCGCAGATTAACTAACTACTCCTGGCATTAACGAAGATTGTTACTTACAATGCATCCGCAGCTTACATCCCACGTACATATTTTTGTCATTATTTGATAGAAGCTGTTATTACCCCCTGTCCATCACACAAAAATTTCTTCCCCCGATAAAATTTGCCGCGAGAAAATGAGGGTATGTGTGAAACGCTCAGTTCGGAACACACAAAGTAATTAAAACAATGTAAGATATATTTCGGTTGAGTTCTTTTTTTCGGGAGGTGGAGTGGTTGGTATTTTTCTGACAAAGCCTTGAAGCACTTTACCAACATCACCATTTCATTCCAAAACGGCATTAGAAATATTGTAATGCAAATCAGACAATACCAGTGTTTCACAGATGCAAGCGAAAATGTGCTCATTTTAATTTGAGCTCAAGAAGAATATCCCCTCCCCTTTCACCAATTGACCTCCATGGACAGAGATGCAGAATATGTCTTGGTGCCAGTAACAGATTTCGAGAAGGGTATGGCATGGGTATATTGTACCACGTTCTCCGCAACCTGGCGCTAACGATGAAATCTTTTTAGGTTTTTCCATAAAATATACGCAAATATTTCGGGTAATTTCAATCGGCCCCTTCAAGCCATTCAGCCCATTCAAACCATTGCAGTGGATCTATCCAATCGGTTATTTTATTGTTAGATGAATTGACGGCATAATGTGATCTAAATAAAATACGTCAGCAGTTTTCCAGACAGAAATAATTTTTTCATTCCTGGGTGTCTGTTCGTCATTTCCGACTGCTACTTTGGAAGTCTGAAAACTCATAATCAATTATTCTGTTCTGTTGGTTGCACCGTATGTACAAATAGACATAAACACTCGAAACTAACACAAATACACTATATAATGGATGCACAAGTCCGACAGTGCAGCTACTAAATTAACAATATTTACTTCAAATTTCACACGAGCACTTCAGATTTCACTATTCAGATTTGGTCTGGTCTAAGCCGAAAACTCTGGCCGTAACATGCAGCAATGATTGCAATTCGCTTGCATGGTACTGCCTTTGCCTACACGTCATAATCTGTATCTTTCTTGTTTCTGAGCTGTTGTCTAGAAGGATTGGGAGTGGGGTTTGGGGGGGGGGGGCTGCATGAATTCAACTTCAGCCTGAGTTTATCATCTCGTTATCGTCATTTAGTCTGATGAAAAGAAAAATAAACCGTAAAAGTTTCTAGATTGGGTGAAGATATGCATCAATATCACCCGTCTTCTTCCAATGATCAGAATGATGGGTGTTGTATAGGCTGAGCCTGTTCACCAAGCCCTATTTCATCCTAATGGAAATAAAATTGTTATTGGGAAAAGATCGGGGTTGTAACCTTCGGGGAGCGGTGTGACCCACTGCCCCCACACCCCCCTCCCCCGCCAAAAAAAAAAAAAGATTTAAATAAATTAGAGACCGGCGAATTGCCGATTATGTTCGAATCAAACTGGTGAAAACGAATCGTTATTCGAATATTACTTCGAATTTAACCACAGTGAATGAATACCTCATCAAGTTTTTTTTCATAAATAACATCTTCGATTATTCAAAGACACACATTTATGTAGTGTAGTGCATTTTTCGCCTTTCCACTTCCCACACTGTATATTGAGATATAAACCAATATACTTGGTATTGCTTGAAACTATTCAAATTGTTGAATTTGTAGCATCGAAACAGCAGCAATAAACATTTTAATCGAACCCGGCTGATAGGGCTGATGCCTCACGTTTATCAGATGTTTCGTTGGAAAAAACTGGTCACTGTTCATAATGTACAATATTATTTATTTATTTATTTATTGGTATTTAAGGTCACATACTTATGTACAATGGCTAATCGTGACCGTGACAGCTTTATGGGTGGAGGAACCGGACTACCCGGACAGAACAACCGAACAACGACGAGCAGCTGCCAGATCCCCAACATCGTAACTCCGCACTGGTTTAGGTTGGTTGAAGACATGCGCACCATCGACTTGCATTACTCCTTAGTACAATGTGGACAATCGAGGGTAAGTGCCTTGCCCACGGACACAACGCGGGAGGCCGAATCGATCTCTCAGACGGATAATGCACAATAAGTTGAAATGAACAGTTGTAGCGGTAATGGTGTTTGTAGCTATATAGCTACATTCGCTGTACAGTTATAGCTACAAATACTGTTACCGCTACAAGTCAGTAACATTTCTACTCAGAACAATACTCAATATAAAATAATGTGATCAATTACAATCTGTAAACATTCATGGTTATGGCCGAAGTATATTCGAAATATAAAAATTAAAAAATTCACCAATAACCCCCCCCCCCCCCCCCCCCCGAAGCTTTGGATAGGCCACGCCATTGTCTATAGCTATGTAGTCGCAAGAAGGAAAGTTTAAACAAACGTTTTGACAATCATTCATACCCATAATACTACATTATGCGGACAAGCAACCCAGCTTGTCGGCGCCAACCCACCAACCATACTGTTCACCTGAGTGAACAAACAACAGTCTGTGTCGCTCCCCTGAGTTCCCACGAGATTCGTTTGAGAATAAACGGCCAGACAAAGCTTTTCTGTGGGTAGCTATTTTTATATATGGAGGATACTGTTCAACAAAGGACAACTGCTAATTTGCATAAATGGCATGCAAATGCCACATGTTGTATTTTATGAATTGCTTATGTGTTACAGTGACACTGATTTTCTATTTGTATTTCATCTCTGAGAGGTTGACGATATTCTGGTTCTAATAACTGAACAGTTTGTTGCGCACATCAATTTAAAAACGCATTCATTTAATGAAAACTCCCCAAATCCCAACACATACTGGACAACAAAACGTTCTCTGTAATGTGACCAACAGGAGAGTGTGTAGCAACTTTGCTTAAAAGGGTCTTTTTACTGTCCTTGAAAGATTTCGAAGCGATCCAACTGCATCCTTCCACCACAGAATGTTACTTACTGAATCGATAAAAGTGTACAGACAGAATGTGTAATAAAGTAAAAGTTTATTGATATGGATATGGGTTTCATCTCACGTTCACAGATTAACTAACTACTCCTGGCATTAACGAAGTTTGTTACTTACAATGCATCCGCAGCTTACATCCCACGTATAGATTTTTGTCATTATTTGATAGAAGCTGTTATTACCCCCTGTCCATCACACAAAAATTTCTTCCCCCCGATAAAATTTCCCGCGAGAAAAGGAGGGTATGCGTAAAAGGCTCAGTTCCGAACACACAAAGTAATTAAAACAATGTAAGATATATTTCGGCTGAGTTCTTTTTTTCGGGAGGTGGAATGGTTGGTATTTTTCTGACAAAGCCTGCAAGCACTTTACCAACATCACTATTTCATTCCAAAACGGCATTAGAAATACTGTAATGCAAATTAGACAATACCAGTTTTTCACAAGTGCAAGCAAAAATGTGCTCATTTTAATTTGAGCTCAAGAAGAATATCCCCTCCCCTTTCGCCAATTGACTTCCATGAACAGAGATGCAGAATATGTCTTGGTGCCAGTAACAGATTTCGAGAAGGGTACGGCAGGGATATATTGTACCCCGTTCTGGGCAACCCGACGCTAACGATGAAATGTTTTTAGGTTTTTCCACAAAATGTACGCAAATATTTCTGGCAATTTCAATCGGCCCTTTCAAGCTATTCAGCCCATTCAAGCCATTGCAGTTGATCTATCCAATCGGTTATTTTATTGCTAGATGAATTGATGGCATAATGTCCTCTAAATAAAATACGTTAGTAGTTTTCCAAACAGAAATAATTTTCTCATTCCTGGGTGTCTATTCGTCATTTCCGACTGCTACTTTGGAAGTATGAAAACTCATAATGAATTATTCTGTTCTGTTGGTTGCACCGTATGTACAAATAGACATAAACACTCGCAACTAACACAAATACACTATATAAGAGTAATGGATGCACAAGTCCGACAGTGCAGCTATAAAATCAACAATATTTACTTCAAATTTCATGCGAACACTTCAGATTTCACTATTCAGATTTGGTCTGGTCTAAGCCGAAAACTCTGGCCGTTACACGCGGCAATGATTGCAACTCGCTTGCATGGTACTGCCTTTGTCTACACGTCATAATCTGTATCTTTCTTGTTTCTGAGCTGTTGTCTAGAAGGATTGGGAGTGGGGGGGGGGGGGCTGCATGAATTCAACTTCAGCCTGAGTTTATCATCTCGTTATCGTCATTTAGTGTAATGAAAAGAAAAATAAGCCCTAAAAGTTTGTAGATTGGGTGAAGATATGCAGCAATCTCACCCGTCCTCTTCCAAAGATCAGAATGATGGGTGTTGTATAGGCTGAGCCTGTTCACCAAGCCCTATTTCATGGAAATAAAATTACTATTGGGAAAAGATCCGGGTTGTAACCTTCGGGGAGCGGTGTGACCCACTGCCCCTACCCCCCCCCCCCCCCCCCCCGCCAGAAAAAAAAAAAGATTTAAATAAATTAGAGACCGGCGAATTGCCGATTATGTTCGAATCAAACTGGTGAAAATGAATCGAATTTCGAATATTATTTCGAATTTAACCACAGTGAATGGATACCTCATCAAGTTTTTTTTTCAAAAATAACAACCCTGATTATTCAAAGACACACATTCATGTAGAGTAGTGCATTTTTCGCCTTACCACTCCCCACACTATAAATTGAGATATAAACCAATATACTTGGTATTGCTTGAAACTATTCAAATTGTTGAATTTGTAGCGTCGAAACAGCAGCAATAAACATTTTAATCGAACCCAGCTGATATGGCTGATGCCTCACGTTTATCACATGTTTCCTTGGAAAAAACTGGTCACTTTTCATAATGTACAATATTATTTATTTATTTATTGGTATTTAAGGTCACATACTTATGTACAATGGCTGATCATGAACGTGACAGTTTTATGGGTGGAGGAACCGGACTACCCGGACAGAACGAGAAACAACGTCGAACAGCTGCCAGCTCCCCAACATCGTAAATCCGCACTGGTTTAGATCGGTTGAAGACATGCGCACCATCGACTTGCATTACTCCTTAGTACACGGCGTCATGTGGACAATCGGGGGTAACTGCCTTGCCCACGGACACAACGCGGGAGACCGAATCGAGCTCTCAGACGGATAATGCACAATGAGTTGAAATGAAGAGTTGTAGCGGTAATAGTGTTTGTAGCTATATAGCTACATCGGGTGTACAGTTGTAGCTACATAGCTACAAATACTGTTACCGCTACAAGTCAGTAACATTTCTACTCAGAACAATACTCAATATAAAATAATGTGATCAATTACAATCTGTAAACATTCATGGTTATGGCCGAAGTATATTCGAAATATAAAAATAAAAAAATTCACCAATAACCCCCTCCCCCCTAAGCTTTGGGTTGGCCACGCCATTGTCTATAACCATGTAGTCGCAAGAACGAAAGTTTAATCAAACGTTTTGACAATCATTCATATCCATAATACTACATTATGCGGACAAGCAACCCAGCTTGTCGGCGCCGGTACCAACCCACCAACCATCCTGTTCACCTGTGCGAACAAACAACAGTCTGTGTCACTACCCTGAGTTCCCAACAGATTCATTTGAGAATAAACCGTCAGACAAAGCTTTTCTGTGTGTAGCTATTTTTATATATGGAGGATACTGTTCAACAAAGGACATCTGCTAATTTGCATAAATGGCATGCAAATGCCACATGTTGCATTTTATGAATTGCTCATGTGTTACTGATTTTCTGATTTTCTATTTGTATTTCATCTCTGAGAGTTTGACGATATTCTGGTTCTAATAACTGAACAGTTTGTTGCGCACATCAATTTTAAAACGCATTCATTTAATGAAAACTCCCCAAAACCCAACACATACAAGACAACAAAACCTTCTCTGTTATGTAACCAACAGGAGAGTGTGTACCAACTTTGCTTAAAAGGGTCTTTTTATTGTCCTTGAAAGATTCCGACCAACTGTATCCTTCCTCCACAGAATGTTACTTACTGACTCGATAAAAGTGTACAGACAGAATGTGTAATAAACTAAAAGTTTATTGATATGGATATGGGTTTCATCTCACCCTAACAGATTAACTGACTACTCGTGGCATTAACGAAGTTTGTTACTTACAATGCATCCGCAGCTTACATCCCACGTATAGATTTTTGTCATTATTTGATAGAAGCTGTTATTACCCCTTGTCCATCACACAAAAATTTCCTCCCCCGATAAAATTTGCCGCGAGAAAATGAGGGTATGTGAAAAAGGCTCAGTTCCGAACACACAAAGTAATTAAAACAATGTAAGATATATTTCGGTTGAGTTCTTTTTTTTCGGGAGGTGGAGTGGGTGGTATTTTTCTGACAAAGCCTGCAAGCACTTTACCAACATCATTATTTCATTCCAAAACGGCATTAGAAATACTGTAATGCAAATTAGACAATACCAGTTTTTCACAAATGCAAGCGAAAATGTGCTCATTTTAATTTGAGCTCACGAAGAATATCCCCCCCCCCCCCCCCACACCTTTTGCTAATTGACCTCCATGAACAGAGATGCAGAATATGTCTTGGTGCCAGTAACAGATTTCGAGAAGGGTATGGCAGGGGTATATTGTACCCCGTTCTGCGCAACCCGGCGCTAACGATGAAATGTTTTTAGGTTTTTCCACAAAATATACGCAAATATTTCGGGCAATTTCAATCGGCCCTTTCAAGCTATTCAGCCCATTCAAGCCATTACAGTGGATCTATCCAATTGGTTATTTTATTGCTAGATGAATTGACGGCATAATGTCATCTAAATAAAATACATCAGTAATTTTCCAAACAGAAATAATTTTCTCATTCCTGGGTGTCTGTTCGTCATTTCCGACTGCTGCTTTGGAAGTCTGAAAACTCGTAATGAATTATTCTGTTCTGTTGGTTGCACCGTATGTACAAATAGACATAAACACTCGCAACTAACACAAATACACTATATAAGGGATGCACAAGTCCGACAGTGCAGCTACTAAATTAACAATATTTACTTCAAATTTCATACGAGCACTTCAGATTTCACTATTCAGATTTGGTCTGGTCTAATACGAAAACTCTGGGCGTTACACGAAGCAATGATTGCAACTCGCTTGCATGGTACTGCCTTTGCCTACACGTCATAATCTGTATCGTTCTTGTTTCTGAGCTGTTGTCTAGAAGGATTGGGAGTGAGGAGGGGGGGGGGGGGGGCTGCATGAATTCACCTTCAGCCTGAGTTTATCATCTCGTTATCGTCATTTAGTCCGATGAAAAGAAAAATAAGTATAGTAAAGGGGTTATCAAGCAGTTACGTTCAGAAGGCAACAATAAATAAATAAATAATAAAAATGTATTTATAATTTATTAGGAATAATGAAATTGAAATTTACATCAGCTAAACGTAAACTATGCAGGACCGTGGACAGTGGTCAAATTGCATTGTGTAGTTTGACCACTGTGTGTTATTTGTTAAATAAATAATTACAGCTGTATATTCTTTTCTCCACCAGGATCGTTGCTACGACAAAATTCTACGAAGAATTAGCTTAGATTAAACAATGGCTGATTGAGGGACGCTTGGCGAAAAGCTACCGTGAGTTGTTCAGACTTGTCATAAATAAGGTTCTTATGAAATTAACTTCACTCTTTGTAATGTGACATTTGATAGAATTAGAACATAATGGAATACAGATATGGAGGAAATAGTCTTTGAAATGAATCTAATAACATTTAATAAATCATCGAAATTGAAATTGAACTCATCAGAAAATCATCGCTACAATATTACCCCCTTGTTATTGAAAGATGACTACGGGGTTATCAAGCAGTTACGTTCAGAAGGCAACAGTAAATAAATAAATAATAGAAATGTATTGATAATTTATTAGGAATAAGGAAATTGAAATTTACATCAGCTAAACGCAAACTATTCAGGACCGCTGAGTGAGATTAGCTCTGCATTGTGTTCAACCTGTAAGGCATGTTTGACACAAGGGAGGATTAACAGGTTACTTTCACTCAATGCCTTCTTGATTAGCTGAGTACACGGCGCCCTGTTGTTCTGACTCGCAATTAGCCCAGAGTAGGAAATGTCTGTTCATTAATTGCCAAGCAAGTGTGAAAAACACATGTTGTTATAGAAGCCACAGTTTGCTTGGTAACACTGCTTGCTTCAGGAAGAGAGTATAAATAGGGCTGTGGACAGTGGTCATACTCTCCACACACACACAGCAGACACCACAAGGACACGCAGCTAAAGAGGTGTTACTTTTATCTTTACAGTTTACATATTCTAACGAAAACTAATTCTACCTTCTTCTTTTAAGCAGGTACACAGAAGATGTTTTTAATTTTTACCAGCACCCCAATAACCGCTACAGACAGTCTAACCGTTATGGAAACAGTCATCCCCACGGTTCCTGAACATCCTCCGCTCCATCCCTAAAAGTGGTCAACCACTTTAAGGGAGGCGAGCGTTGGTCCTGCGTCCCGCCTCTGCCCCTTTTTGTAAGCGCATTGCGCATCTTTTTGTCCCAACCCAATAGGATTACAATGCAGGCCTGCCCCCGAACCAAGGAAGTTCGGGTCTTCTTCTTGGTGGTCCCCGAAAGGGGTCGTTGTTGTTTCCTTCCAAAGACATCCTATCTAACTGAGACAGCCTGAGGCAGATTATACTTGCCAGTGATGGCCATCACTCAATATCATCTCCGAAGTGGCAGACTATACTTGCCTGAAAACCCAGACCGACTGCACCCTCGGGGAGAGGTAGTACCTTTGTGAGAGGACTTAACCCCTCACACTGGTCCTCACCCGAGGGTTCAACCGACATCAGTCAAAGAGACCATCACGACGCCTCAACCGGTGACTCCTGCCGAGTACCTGAACATGTTCCTCCTTCAACACGAGTAGAAATGTGGAAATTAGTCACTTACAGTCAACGAGGGTCGAAAGGGGCTTGTTCCCCATATCGTCCCTGCGCGCCTTCGGCGCGTTAAACCATTCCATTCGATCAAATTAGAGTTGCCCTCCGCGCCCCATGGGACACACCCATAAAAACACTCCACGACAGGGCCGATATCCCCACCATTAAAGACCGCCTAGCCACCCTGGCCGCGAAAAATCATGACCGGTTAGCCGACAGCGAACTAATCTCCGAACTTGGAGTAATTTGCGAAAGCCGTCAAAAGCCCAAAAATTGCAATCAAAACTAAGACCGCTCGAATAAAAACTAGGGAATGACAAAGTGAACTGCGATCCCCGACGCCCCCGAATACCCCTAAACTAAATTAAAAAAAAAATAAGTCCGCAACCAGCGAAGGGTACAACAGGAAAGAAACACCCTCGGGTGTGGTCTAGTGTGCTAGACCTGTTGCCTTCCCGCTGACAGCCTCGGAAGCTCAACCCGCATTAAACGATCGCGATCCCCGGCACCCTCAACTTCAAATAAACTTAAACTAACCTAAATAAGGCCACTTCCAGCGAAGGACACAACAGGAAAGAAACACCCTTGGGTGTGGTCTAGTGTGCTAGACCTGTTACCGTCCAGCTGCAAACTAGGAAGTTCAGCCAACTTAAAACGCTCGAGATCCCCTGCAACTTAAAACTAAATAATAAATAGGGATTGGGGTCCCAAGCACGAGAGTATGTTACTGCCCTTACGAATGTAAAGATTCGTGCATTTCATACTCTCCCCCGTAGCGACAAGCACACACACTGCACAATACCACACGAGAGTATCTTACTGCCCTTACGAATGAAAAGATTCGTGCATTCCATACTCTCTCCACACACACAGCAGATACCACAAGGACACGCATCTAAAGAGGTGCTACTTTTATCTTTACAGTTTACATATTCTAATGAAAACTAATTCTACCTTCTTCTTTTAAGCAGGTACACAGAAGATGTTTTTTGACCAGCACCCCAATAACCGCTACAGACAGTCTAACCGTTATGGAAACAGCCACTCCCACGGTTCCTGAACATCCTCCGCTCCATCCCTAAAAGTGGTCAACCACTTTAAGGGAGGCGAGCGTTGGCCCTGCGTCCCGCCTCTGCCCCTTTTTGTAAGCGCAAAGCGCATCTTTTGTCCCAACCCAATAGGATTACAATGCAGGCCTGCCCCCGAACCAGGGAAGTTCGGGTCTTCTTCTTGGTGGTCCCCGAAAGGGGTCGTTGTTGCTTTCCTCCAAAGAGCCAACTATAACAGAGACAGCCTGAGGCAGATTATACTTGCCAGTGATGGCCATCACTCATTATCATCCTCGAAGCGGCAGACTATACATGCCCGAAAATCCAGAACGACTGCACCCTCGGGGAGAGGTAGTACCTTTGTGAGAGGACCCAACCTCCCACACTGGTCCTCACCCGAGGGTTCAACCGACATCTGCCAATGATACTACCCATCCACCACTGGACACTACCGAAGACACCTGCCGAGTACCGGATCCTTTTCCTCCTTCAACACGCCTTGACATGTGAAAGCCATCCTATACAGCCACAGAGGGCCGAAAGGGGCTTGCCCCCCATACCGTCCCTGCGCGCCTTCGGCGCGCGAAATCATCATTTCCGATCAAATTGCATTGTGTAGTTTGACCACTGTGTGTTATTTGTTAAATAAATAATAATTACAGCTGTATATTCTTTTCTTTGAAGGTAAGTCCAGTTTACTTAATATTTTACTTATAGTTTGTTGCGAATGTCCTAAATAGTAACAGAAAAAGTTTATTGCTTTGAAACATGCTAAGCATTTTATTCAAATGCTTATCAGGTTTCAGAGGATAAATTAATGTAGGTCCTTTTGTACTCGGCACATAAATTGCCATGTTTATAATTGTATTTTAAGTATTGTTTCCCCAGCTGACGTAGCAAGGGGAGCCTGCCACGGCTCTATTTCCTTCGTCTGCTTGGAAACAATCTGAATACATTGGCTCAAAGAGCTTACAGCTGTAAAAGAAGAAAACTCATCTAGTCTTGTTTTGCAAACAAGTGAAGTAAAGGGGACCTTTCGCCCTATTTACTTCATTCGCTTGAAAACAAGGCAACATGTTTTAATCCTTATCGTTTATGTCCAAAATGGTACTTGGTTCTAAGGCAAGCTGACATGAGTAATTTAAGTATGCAACAACAAATTTGTGTTCCTTCAGTTGTAGAATTCGCCGCACCTGTTCAAGCTGTCTCAATCACCAGTGTGCTGGCCGTCCCTAGGTTAGGGATGGCTGCTCTTATCTCGATGTTATAATGTTGCCATAATTGTTAGACTACCAAAATGTATAGAAATGTTAGGTTATCTTCGAGGGTACATGACACAGATCCCTAAGGCTAAGGGACACTTTGTAAACTTAAGTCTTTATACCTGTATTCAAAATGGCATTGTGTAGTTTGACCACTGTGTGTTATTTGTTAAATAAATAATTACAGCTGTATATTCTTTTCTTTGAAGGCTAATTCCCCAGATAAGAGTGAGAGAAAAATCGCCCTCTCATAGTGCACACCCACGCAGTGGCGTGGGCGCACATAGGTAACCCAGGCACGTATCCATGATTTTATAATTTTTGTATATACCATGCAACAGAGTTTCGGGTGCCATCTGGCGGCGTGGCTCTCCCACTGGCAAAAAATCCAGAATCATTGTAACGAATATTTAATTGTGTTTGGCTTTTCAATTGACATTATGTAAAATATATTGTCGCAGAATGCTGGAAACTATGAGAAATAATTAAGCAATGAAGTGACTTTCGAAGTAAGGTGGTTGTTGGCGAGTTAGGTATTGTTTGAAAGTTCGAATTGCCGATGTCGTCCGTTGCCAGTTTCGTCAGATTCAAAAGCCCAGTTTCAATTTTAAATTGAGAACGTACACTTCACAAATTGTTGACAACGAATTAAAAAATAAAACAAGTGATTTATTGACACTTTTAGTGGGCCTTTTTCATTTGTGGGGAACTTAGCCCGATTTCCTTAGAAACAGCCGGAGTTCGGATGAATTCAAGTTATGTTGACGTACGGTCTGGGGAAATCTTTGTTCTCAAAACACGGGCATGCAGTCTTGTAGTAAATTTTACAGAAACAGACATGCACGCGAACAGCGATATTCGTTTATTTCCAAGATTTTTTCTTCACAAGTTCACTGGCTCCAGTCTGTGAACTATTTTTACCAGTGATACAATACAATGTGAGTTTAAGACTGTCAGAATTACAGTGTCGCGGCCAGCCAATTTTGTGATCCGACGTGTTCTCCTAAAGGCTAAATACCAGAACCACTCACAACTCCCATTTGAATTACACTTCCTCTGCGTTTTGGTAAACAATGTTTTAATTCCTGGATGCTTTAGGCTTTGCAACCAGAATAGAACTGAATTCATCCTCAAACTAATCAATGTCGTCGCTCTCCTCGTCTGACATGGAGGTGGGGATTCTGATATGCATGTTTCTCCAAAAATGGCAAAAAACATTTAAAATAAAAAACTTAAAAAAGCCTAAATACCAACCTCCCCAGAACCGACCTCTAAATAACATTTGCACACTGATTCCAGAGAAAATATTTCATTTCTGCTAATTCTAGTTTGTTTTCGCATTCAAAAGGAAACTGAAATTTAATTTATTACAAAATGTGTGACTGCATTTGTGTCTGCCCATCCATCCATCAGTGAGTTGGAAAACTCACAGCCTGGACGATTCGTATCTCTGGCAATTGGTACCTTTTGCAGGACAATTTGTACGCCCGATGCCTGGACAATTTGTGCCTTTTCCCAGGACAATTTGTACCCCTCCTCTGGGCAGTATCAGAGAGTTTGTACCCACTCTGGACAATTTGTATCCACTTCTGCAAATTCATACCCTGCTTAATTAACCCCTCTGAAAAAAATATACATGGAGATGGGGTTGGGAGAGGATTATAAACATGGAGAAAGGATAAAAAAAGGCGATGTCATTTCTATTAATTTAAAAAGGCATAGAATATCAAATTTCATTACTTAAAGTAAAAAGCAAGTAGACACTTAAAAGATTCAACGTCACAACGGCAAAAAGAAAATGCTCCATTGAGGGAGCTCAGAATTAAATTATTAAGGCGGCACGCTCTTTAACTTATTTTTTGGGGCATCATAAAATTATTTATTGTTAGATCTTCACCAATTTAAAGAATTATCGTGGCTTCATTAAAAAAAATAGTGTTTTAACTGCAAAACTACATCCATTACTATCTACTATAAATTTTCTTTTACCACGTACAGACCCGAAGTTGATAATACTAGAGATCGCTTTTTCCCTTATGCTGTTAAGCGATGGCTCACCCATCGAAGTTTTTGTATTACTATCACTCCGTCGACTTTTCATTTTCATTTCACTCAGCCAAAACATGAGTCAAAACATTTAAATAGTTAATACCAGGCCTGAAAATAAGCAGTCTGACATTCACAGAATGAGGTTCCCAGATGGTGAATTTGATGATGCTATCCCATATAGTGGGCCAGTTTATCCTCTGGGCACCTCTTTCTGATTAGTTTTGAGACCCTGATTCATATTGAGGTTCACATAGGGTAAATTTAGTGATGCTACCCTGCTGTGCAGGGCACCATCATTAAATTCACCCTCTGGGGAGCTCATTTTGCAGATGACAGGCTGCTTATTTTCTGGCTTGGTTAATACATGGAACAGTTTAGTACACTTACTTGAGACAACTTGTACCAAAAAGGAGACAATTCATAACTTTTACTGGGACAATTTGTACCTTTTGTCTAGACAACTTGTACCTTATTGTCAAGACAATTTGTACCTTATTGCCGAGACAATTTGTACCTTATTGTCAAGACAATTCGTACCCCCTAATTGTGGTATGAATCGTCCAGGGTGCAAGTTGTCCAAGAACCGTCCATCACAGACAGCGATTCTTTGCTTTTCATTTGCCCGGTTGTACATGTACATTTTCAGTAACTGGCTTCTGACTATTTTTCACATTGTAACCCCCTCCACTTTACACACACACGCATACACAAATATATTAAACATTAAAGAGCAGTATCTTTTTGAATATCTGATTCATCCTCTCTGGAAAACATACATGTACATTGTATTTTTCTTAATTTTACTCTTTTTATCAAAATATGTCTTGAGTGTCTAGGGATTAAATCCAAGGTTGTGAAAGTGCCTTTATGGGTATTTGCAGCATAAGCACTGCACTACAGAAGCAATATTTGATGGTTTTAGGCATTTTAATGGTGCTATGAGATACCACATGAGCTGCACTGTCATGCTGTTGGAAAAAATCAATGTGTAATGTTTTGTCAGAGACATACCAATGACTCTAGGTGCCTTAATTAAGAAATCTGAGAGATTTAAAAAAAAAAAAACTTTTTTACAAACACATTGTGAAATATCTTCAGAAGCCAGAATGTGATTTAAAAACTATCACAAATGAGAAATTTAATATCATAAGAGGTTTGTTTTGTGTCAACATCAATTAATTTGGTCTAGGGGACACATTCAGGGCTATATTTTACCACATCAATATGCAGAAGAAAAAATTTGACATCATTTGTTAGGATAAACTGGCACTATCTATTGATATTGGTGATTTATATAGCTGCAACACCAGTTTTTAAAACAAAATTGATATTCATTTTGTTTTGTGTGGAGTGGAATGAGACAGATTTTTCACGAAACTATTGTCTGCTGATGCAGATTTTAGTTTTATTTTGGGATTGGGGTAGTTTTCAAAGAAAGCTGTGAATTCTCAAGCAGAAATGACTCTTTTATCAAATGAAAGAGGTAAAATGTATCTTTGGAAGCATTAGAATGTAGGTTAAAATCCCTCCCAATCATTTTTACCCACCTAGCAAACCCCCCCCCCCCCCCCCCCCTACAGTTTTTGAGGTTAGTACCACAATCTCCCACATTATTTTAAGAGCAGTACAAAAATCCCCCTCCCGGCCTTTCACACCAAAAGGTTAAAAGGCAGGGATTTAAAAACTTATGTATTTAATTTGTAAATTACATAAACACTCATTTACAAGAAAACATGCCTCAGTAACTATTTATCAAGACAGTTATTATTTATTTATTGGAGTTTAAGGAAGTGCTCTGCCTCGAGCGGTAAAAAGTTTTGGACATTTTTGTATGGCTTTAAATATACTTCTAACAAATAACAAATTAGTGGGGGTGGGGGGGGGGGGGATTTTGGTTCACCAGAAATTATGGAGGGAGGAATTTCTGTTCACCTGAAAAAAACATTAGGGGGGTGGGAGTGGTTGCGCATTGTGTGGAAAATGATTTGGTGGTGGTGGTGGTGGGGGGGGGGGGGGGTTGTCAGGGAAAAGTTTTGTACGTTACCCTTTGGAAGGTTTGGGGTTGATTATAGGAAATGCATACACATGTAAATGTACATGTATTT
This sequence comes from Pictodentalium vernedei, assembly GCA_031216915.1. Taxonomy (NCBI): domain Eukaryota; kingdom Metazoa; phylum Mollusca; class Scaphopoda; order Dentaliida; family Dentaliidae; genus Pictodentalium; species Pictodentalium vernedei. The sequence continues at coordinate 539,500,244 of CM062296.1, forward strand.
TGGCTTCCAACACTGATTTAATTATTATTTTTTGTATATTACACGTATTTCACATTTAAATGTTCATTCAAGAAACACAGACTGAATAATACAGTTTTATTTTTTGAAAAGTTATATTTTTGCCACAGTCAGTAATAAAGGCCATATATTGCCAAAAATAATGCAGTTAAATGCATCTTGAGCAGGTGTGGCATCGAGAACTGAGTAGCACACTATAACCTCTGGCAAATACGAAATACACATGTAACCGCCTATTTTACCTATTAACACATTTAATTAAACCATGGTTTCCCCTCATAGTACGTGTTATAGAGGGGATTCCAATTATATTCCAATCCTCTCCCAAATCACCATCCAAACACTTGGCCAGAAAACCCCAATTTCACTTGTATTCACTGGTATAATAGAAGTTTTCTTCATATTATAACCCTTTACCTTACATGAACATGAAAAGAAGATACCACTTTTGAATAACTAATTTCTTTTCATGTTTGGGTCAAAAACATAGCTATGACCCCCCCCCCCCCCCCCCCCCCCCCCCCCATTCACTGGAATGAGCTGAACAAGCTCATTCCATTGAGGGGGTCATAAGCTATGTTTTTGATGCCAAAAATGCAAAAATAATTAACATTGAATGGCAATTTTGATGAATGGTGCTAGCCGGTTTTGGCCATTACTCTGAGTGAATGATTAACAGAAACTTTCTCGATATTATGATGTTAACCCTTTACCCTGTACATAAAAAGAAGGTACCACTTTTGAATAACTAATTTGTTTTCATTTTTTTTCTGTCAAAAACAGCTATGACGCCCCTCACTGGAATGAGCTGAACGAGCTCATTCCAATGAAGAGGTCATAAGCAATGTTTTTGATGCCAAAAAGTGCAAAAATAATTAACATTGACTGGCAATTTTGGTGAATGGTGCTAGCTGGTTTTGGCCATTACATTGACTGAATGATTAATAGAAGCTTTCTCCATATTATGATGTTAGCCCTTTACCTTACATGAAAAGAAGATAGCACTTTTGAATAACTAATTTCTTTTTATTGTTTGCGTCAAAAACATAGCTATGACCCCACCCCCTCCACTGGAATGAGCTCATTCCAATGAGGGGTCATAAGCAATGTTTTTGATGCAAAAATAATGAACATTGAATGGCAGTTTTGGTGAATGGTGCTACTAAGCCTGTTTTGACCATTACAATGAGTTAGTGATTAAAAATGTTAAAAAACAATTTGTTCTTTCACAGAGTATTTTGGAACATAAATTTGGGGAAAGGGGGTTGGGGTACATTGGGGAAAGTAACAAAGTTGCAAATGTGAATGAATGGCTTTTGTACACATATCAATATAGTAGTCTGATACTAGTGTTGTCAGGGTCCCCATGTTATAGCACAAAACTACATTGAGAATTGTGCCTCTACCACTCATACTGAAAACCACTCAGCTGATGAGAAAGTTAACAGCATACACTCTCAGTTTCCTATGATTTGCTTTAGTACTGCAGCACTCAGGGTCCATTGAGTTTTTTTCTATTTGACAACCCTGTCCTGGCTCTTCTCACTATTTTTTTCATTGTTCAGTATTCCTATGTACATGCAGACTGTCACTTTCAAAATATGTGATTGCATGTCTGTCCATCCATCCATCATACCATTCCTCTGTACATGTAGCCTGTCACTTTCAAGGTTTGTGATTGCATGTTTGTCTGTCCATCATACAAAGTGTTGGTTTGTTTTTCATTTGCACAGTCCTACATTTTCAACAACTGGCAGTTGACCCCCCTCCCATACACACACATACACAAATATATTAAACATTAAAGAGCACTACATTCCTGAAGCAAATATCTGAGTCATCCCCATTGGGTACTATGCATGCATGTATTTTCCCTAATTTCACTCTTTTTATCAGAATGGGTGCCTGTAGGGATTAAATCGAAGGTTGTAAACGAGCCCTTGTGGGTACATGTGCTTGCGGGACACGCACGTCACTACAGAATCAATATTTGATGGTTTTAGGCAACAGTGCTAATACTGTGCTATGAGATACCATAGGAGCAGTGCTCAGCTGGTCATACTGTTGGAAAAAATCAGTGTTTAATGTTTTGTCAGTTCCATACCAATGACTCTAGGTCCCTTAACTGAGAAAGTGAGGCTTTTTTCACGAGAATGGCAAAATATTCATCAAATGCATTGTGACATATCTTCAGAAGCCAGAATGTGATTTAAAAACTATCACAAATGGGAAATTTAATATTACAAGAGGTTTGTTATGTGTCAACAACATCAATTAATATATGAATTTTATCCTAGTTTTTGATAAAAAGGGGCATACTAGGGGGGGGGGGACATCTTCAAGGCTATATTTTGCCACATCCATATGTACATAAGTAGGTATAAAAGGCCGATTCAGTATCACTTGTACATGCACGTGTACAAGATACGCACACGATGCGTTCACCAACGTGGAATTCGGTGTTAAATCACACGCTTGTTCACAAAAACTGTACATGATTTAGAATCGGCTCATGTACAGTCAGTGACTCCTAGATCGCGCTTTTAGCGTCAAACACTCGTGGTGAACGCATCGTGTGCGTGTGTTGTACATCTTCAGTTGTATCGTGTACGTGATTTTTGGTCTACGTTCGCATCGCAGATCAGACCCACCGATCCATCGTCGGCGAACGCGAGCGAAGGCAAAAGATTCTGAGTGATCATCAAAAAACAGCTTTTGCAATTCTAAATCAGTGATTCAGAATCGGCAATTGAGTTGGTACAGATGATTTAGAATCGGCAATTGTTTTGAGGCGGTGGGTTTTTGATTGATATAAATATAGGGGATAAAAAAAATATAAATAAATAGTTATTTAGAAAATTAAATATATCAAATCGAATAGATAATAAAAAAAAAATACGTAAATCATGAGCGATTCTCAGACTATTAGAGCGAGGTTTCTTTTAAACATGCTGATGAGAGCATACGCAATCTGCGTGAACGAACAACTACGTCCCATCTTGTTAGAACGATGCGTCGGATGTCGGGATCATCTAGACTTCGATCACGAGGATCATTCGTGTCTGACGATGGAAAGGGAAGATATGGTCGTCATGTATTTCGAACCGGCGTTCGAACGCGTTTAATTCGACGATGTGATCACGTTTTGGAAGAGATTAGTCTACTGTAAGAATCGAGACAGGCCCACAGATTCGGAAGAACTGAAATTGGCGCGTAGAAGTTTGACTTTAGAAGACAAGGGATGCATCAAGAAATTATTGCTGAACGAAGCATACGTCTAAGTTTTGTTTTTCGTTGATATAAAAAATAAGAGAGAGTAGAAAATAAATAAAAAAATAAATACACACATAAATTTTTTATCTAATATTAGAAAGAAAAAAACACACAAAAAAATGAGAACCAGAAATAAATTGTATCCGACGTTAGTGGACGACGAGGACGAGAAGCCGAACGGCATTTTGCCGACGGCGCCGTCGCTAGGAGAAAGAGAAAGAGGAGAGAGGTATCGCATCGATCAAATCAGTAGAATCCAATCGTATCTGACTCGAGAGAGAGATTCTCGTTGTTCCCTCAAGAAGAAGTATTCGCGTTTCGTGAAATTCGTCAACGGGATCAACACGACACTCATCACGATTTCCATGAGTTTACACGCGGCCGGCATCGGATTGTTGTCGACTGCAGTCGGCATTCTGATCGTGCTGACTGTGGAAGGAGTGGCTCTCGCCGCCGGATTGTTCAGCACGCTCGGAAACTTTTTGAGTAGGAAATTATATCTGAAGGCGAGGAAACATGACAAGATTCGCGTCTTGGCCGACTCCAAGATCGATACGATATCCGAAATGATCTCTATGGCGTTGAAAGACGGTAGGATATCGGACGGAGAATACTTCGCGATATTGAGCGAGAAAACGAAATACGATGCCATGAAAGAAGCCGTGAGAATCAAGACTCGTCAGATCATCAAGGAAGAGTTGAAGGATTCTCTCGTGGAAATGGGTAGGAAAGAGGCCAGAGAGGAATTCAGTAAGATGATAGAACTTAAGGGCAGCGATTGAAAAAAAATATATATATATATATAATAAGAACAGAATTTAAAAAAAAAAAAATATTAAATTCATATATAAAATAAAAAAAAAACGAAATTAATTTAAATTAACTCTTCAAAAAAAATGTATTGCGTAAAGTGTAAGAGAGTTACTGAGACGAGTAATTCTCGAGAAGTGTGAACTAAAAACGACAGACGGATGCTTCGCGGAATTTGTGACGTGTGTGGTTCTATAAAGACTTGATTTGTCAAACAAAAGAACGCGAGCAAAGGTAAAGGCATCGTGAATAAAATGATCAACAATCTACCTTTCGAAATGCATCTGCCCGGTCACAGTTTCACGGGACCAGGAACGAAATTGAACAAGAGACTCAACGCCGATCTGACACCCAAATCTTGGAGCAAACCCGTGAATAGGGTGGATGCAGCCGCGTACAATCACGATCTGTGCTACGCCGGACATCCCGACACCAAGACTTGCAACGACGTCTGCGACAAAAACATGTTGACGAGATTGAAAGGCATGTCGAATCCGACCAGGAGAGAGAAGATGGAACGTTCGCTGGTCGGCAATCTGATCGGTGCGAAACGTCGATTCAGATGGGGCATTCAAAAAAAAAGCGCATCTGAAAAAGAGAAGAAGAAGAAACGATTATTGACGAGCGAATTGGCCGAGGAGTTACACAAACCCATAGTGCATAAATTTCAAAAGAGAAGGGTGTTCGTGAAGGGTCTGGATGACATTTGGTCCGCCGACTTGATCGACATGAGATCGTTTTCGAGGTGGAACGAGGGTGTCAAATATCTATTGACGGTCATCGACGTGTTTTCCAAATACGGTTGGATCAGAGCTTTGAAGAATAAATCGGGACCTTGCGTCGCCGAGGCTCTGAAGAGCGTGTTCGACTCGTCCTCTCGAAAACCTAGTAAATTGTGGGTGGATAAGGGAAAGGAATTCTACAACAAGGACGTTCGTCGATTGGTAGACCTCTACTCGATCGAAAACGAAGAGAAAGCCAGCGTGGTGGAACGTTGGAATCAAATGATGAAGGAGAAGATGCACAGATACTTCATGGCGAATTCAACCAAGAAATACATATACGCTCTGAACGGTCTGGTGAAAGATTACAACGACACGCGACACAGATCGATCAAGAATACTCCCGTGGAAGTTAGCGATCCTCGAAACGAAAGACGGGTCTACGCGAATCTATATCCCGAGAGATCTATGATCAGGAAGAAGAAGTCTAGAACGCCGAAATTGGCGGTCGGCGATCGAGTGAGAATCTACGCTTATAAGAAGCACTTCAAAAAGGGTTATACTCCTCGATGGACCTCGGAAATCTTCGTAATCATCAAAATATTTCACACCGATCCGGTGACTTACGAAATCGAAGCTTTGGATGGAGAAGAGATCATCGGAAAGTTTTATGAACAACAATTACAGAAGACGAAGTTTTGATGAAGAACGCAAAAAATTTTTTTTTATTTACTCTCTTTGACATTTTCTTGTTTACACACATATATATATATAAGAGAGAAAAAAATAAATAATAAAAAATAATTAAAAACTATTTTTTTAGATAAAGAAAAGCAAGTGAATTAATAAACAAAAAAAAACTAAAAATCTTTAAAATGACAAATATACTAGATATAGCACAAAGCATAGGGAAAGATGAAAGTATTCAAGAATATGAGGTTCACGAATACGAACCGGTAACCGGAACGAGTTTGAACAATGCGGGAGAGATAAGAATCAACGTCGAAACTCAAGATCTATTCGTACATCCTAGCGAGAGTTACATAGTGGTGCAGGGACGTCTCACCAAGGAAGATGGGAGCGACTACGCCGACAACGACACGGTTACTCTAGCCAATAATGGCATCATGCATCTATTCAGTAACATAAAATACATGCTATCCGGACAAGAGATAGAATCTGTTTTTCATCCCGGTCAGGCCACCACGATGTTCGGACTCTTGACGTATCCTGATGATTTTTCGAAATCCAGAGGACTTAATCAGTTGTGGGTGAAAGACACCGTCGGCCCTGCTAGCGCCGGCGCCACCACGATATTCGACTATGTCGTCAAGACGTCCAGACCTAAAGGAACGTTTTCGTTCAGGATACCTTTGAAACACATCTTCGGATTCGCGGACGATTACAACAAGATCATGTACGGATTCAAACACAATCTGACGTTGATTCGAAAAGGAAACGACGACGCAATAGTGAAACTCGCCGCGACCGATGTGGGTAAGATAACTCTACACAAGATATCGTGGTTCGTTTCGCACGTGGAGCCTTTGATGGATGAAAAAAGGCATCTCTACAAGATCATAGAATCCAAGAGTAAATTACCCGTGGGATTTAGAATGAGACAGTGCGACACGGCTAGCATTCCTCCCTCCATGAATCACTTCGATTGGAGATTGATGGTGAAATCCACTTCCGAGAGACCGCGTTTTATCGTGATCGCATTTCAGACCGATAGGGACGGGTCTCAGGAAAAGAATGCGTTGCTGTTCGATCACTGCCATTTGAGAAACATGCAAGTGTTTCTGAACGCCACGAGATATCCGGCAATCGATTACAACGAGTCGTTCGACAAGAACGATTTCTCCAGACTGTACGGCGACGCCGCCAATTTTAGAAAGAAGTATCACGGTCTAGACAAATTGATGAGCAATCCCAACATATCTCCCGGTGAATACAAGTCGATGTATCCCATGTTCGTGTTCGACATCAGTAAACAGAGTGAACGACTCAGGAGCAGCGTGTTAGACATTCAGATCAAGATGCAATTCGATAGGAACGTGCCGAGAAAAACCGAAGCCTTCGCCCTGGTCCTGTCAGACAGAGAATTACAATTCGAATCGGATGTAAATAAGATGTCGATCATTCGATGAGAGACGAGTGTGTGAAAAAAAATAAAAAACAAAAAAAAAATGAAAAGTAATGTGTGATTATTAAAAACAAAAAAAAAAAAATAAATAAAGTAATGTGATATAGAGAGATTGAACATCTCTCTATATCTCATTACTTTTTTTTTGTTGTTTTTAATAATCACACATTATTTTTTTTTTTTTTTAATTCATTATTTTTCCACGCATTCACTGTTTGTTCAAAGGATCCAGTTCGATCAGTAGACTCACCACGGAAGTGGCGGCTTCGGGTTTATTGGTTTTTGTGACGAAATTAATCCTGTCTCCGGCGTTCACTTTGAGAGGCGTGCCGAATGTGCTGACATTCGCGTGTTGATTCTTGGTCTTTTCAATGCTGTATCTCTTATCGCTCTCCACACCATTCACCATGAGATTGACGACCGCTCTGTTATTCAAATCCGAGGAAGCCAGACTCATTTGAAGGATTTCACCTCCCAGCGGCATGGGATATTCCACCTGACCGTGTTTCGATCCGCTACCTCCATTTCTGAAAGACCACTCAGCTTTTCCCTCCTCTAAGGCGTCGGACTCTTTGGCCCACACGGTGATCAATTGTCTGGCATATTTGACTTTCTCCACCACCGAAATCAGGGTGCAGGCATCCGTCATGTGCACGGGTTCCGGTAGATTCGTGAGCGCGTGTCCACCCATGTCTAGTTTACCTTCCATGATGTTGCCCTTTCTCCAGACCGAGCTGTCGTCCACGTACTTCCTGCTTACCGCGCTGGAATCGAATTCGGGATTGTGACCGAGACCGAATAAATTCTCACCGTTCATGTTGATGCCACCCTCCATGGTTCCGCCAGATTGTTTGTTCAGGTAGAGATCGTCCACTTGTGATTCTACATATTCTTGCGATCGTATCACGGCAGAATCTACGTAGCCCTTGTTGACTGCAGTTGAGTCCGCATCCATGTCGTCGATCTTCGACAGATTCAATATCTTGTGGAATCCCGCATTCAGATCCAATTTCATTTCATGTCCGTCAGACTTTCTCTGTTCCAGATCTACATAGTGTTTGGTTGCCACGTCCTTGGGATTCGTGGGAGTGGCCACGTTCGTTATCTTGTAAGAATTGGCGTTCAATTCTGAGTGCATCATTTTCTGAACGTATCTATTTCTCAGGTGTTCGCTGAATCTCGCGTGAGAGTCATCCGCGTATCTCTTGGTGGTGGCATCGGTGGGATCTACGGGATTCGCGACGTTCACCAAACATTTGGATTTCAGATCGAGATCATCGGTCATGGTTTTATCCACATAATTATCCAGCAGGATTCGTTCGAAATTGGAGTTCCCTCTGTCGACGTATTTTTTAGTCGCGGCATCTGCGAGATCTATCAGCTCGGGAAGATTGTAGAGCTTCTTATCATTCATGTTCAGAGGTTCTTCTCGAGGTTCGTATCTCCGAACATAACGCTCGTCCAAGTTGGCAACGTCGTAACCATTGTCGACTTCGAACGTCTTCCTCTTCTTTCTCGGGTTGACTTTTTCGTCGTTACTTCTACCAAATTTATCGACTGTCATGTTGTTGTGGGATTTTTTTTTTTGTTGTTGTTTAGAAAAAAATGTGTTCAAAATGCAGTTTATTAAAAATGAACTATGTTATTTTATTTTTCGTTTTTTATTCGATTAAAATTTTTTTAAAATAATTTTTTATCTTTATATATATATACTATAAAAAAAAATTTTCTCTCTAATGTAAGTCATTGAGAATGTCTTGAAATTCATCTCCTTCAGACCATCTCTTGAGAATGTAGAGACACAGGTGACCGCAATACACTTGATCTGGTGATTGCACTTGATCCGTGTTGTAAAGAACCATCGATTTGTTGAAATAGTTCTTTATTTCTTTTGGCGGCGAGATTCCGTAGCTGTCGAAATAATAATTCTTCTTCTTCCCGTTCTTGAACCACGCCACCCAGTGAGTGCCTTCACCCGATGAATCGTCTAGATTTAAAATTCTGCATTCCGATTGTCGAGGTCCTCTCTTCGGCAAGGCATCTCTGGAAAACACTCATAGAAAATCTTCGATTTTCAAATCTTTTGCCGCATTCAACAGATCGATGTTGGATAGGGGTTCGTTGGGTAAGACAACACCTTCTACGGATATCTTTATTTTCTTATTCATAATGCGTATATATTTTTTTTATTTATTTTATTATAATTCACTAAAAAATGACGTTATGTTTTTTTGTTTTTTTTCTTTTTCTTTTTAAACTAACTCTATCGACTTCCACAATCTTGAATCCGTCAAATTCCTTGACTTCTATAATCTTGGATTCATCTAATTCTTCTTTTAAACTAACTTTCTCGATGTCACTATCGATTTCCATAATTTTATGTTCATCTAATTCCTCTTGATTTTCTGGAATCCTATCATCCACAATCGTATCTGGAATCTTATCATCTACAATCATATCTGGAATCCAATCATCCACATTCATATCGTTTCTAATTAGATCCACAGTCCAATGTCCGAGTGCCAAAGTGCTTATTTTATCGTCTAATACGAATCTCTTATCGTCGTCGGCCGTCAGCAAAATCTTGTTGACTATTTCGGTATACAGGTCATGATTTTCGCTTCGAATCGATTTCATAGTCTTATACACCGGACCACTTCCTAACAGACAATCTTTATACTCTTGGAAAGAGATGTTTTTCTTCACCACGCATGCTTTAACTCCTTTGCACTTCTTGATCTCATCATCATCTTCTAGACGATAAGCATACAGTTTGGGTCTCAAGCCCACGAATTCGACGATCTGTTTACCGCCGCTCTCATCCTTAAATTTACCCAACACCTTCTTGTTGTCGTTCGATTGAATGTTGGGTGGGTGATCGACGGGATAATTGCTCATGTCGAACCACTCGGCCACGTCCGGAGATATGTCTCGGTAGACGTCTTTCGTCTCTATCTCATAAACAAAACTGTCCATGTCGGTGAACAGTAGTTTGGATTTGTCGCCAAATTTTCGTTTGATGTAATCGTAGTGAAACTCGTACATCAATCGCTTGCTGATATCTAAGATGATCGGTCCGAGATAATATGGTTTGTCGAACTTCAGGTGCGTCTTTTGCATGTGAACGGCCGCTAGATTTTCGCCGAATATGGTTCGGTGTTTGTAATTGGGTTTCGCCACTAATTTTTTTGCTTTTTTCTCAGACGTGACGAGTCGAACGTCGGTTCTCTTCCTGATGTTTTCCATTGATTTGCCGTACACGCAGTTGTTCATGAGTTTGAAGAAATCTTTTTCGAAATCATTCTCGGCTCGAGTTCTGAGATTCGCGTTGAGATCGATGTATTTTTTCATCCAAGGCTCTTCGTCGAATCGAATGATGCGATGTATGTCGACTAATTTCATCCCGTAATCGATGTACTGTTTCAAATTCTCACTGTAGATGACGTAGTTATGTTTGTTAAATAAATTGGGAATGAGTTTTTCCTCGTCTCCTTCGTTCGGTTCCATTCGCTCGGGAGCCAGGGGATAATCGTTGTGTGAATCCTGTAATTCTTCCGGATAGTTCAAATCGACTTCTAAAATGCAAGGATAGTCTCTCCATTTTTGCATCTCTTCCGGTTCCTTCACCCATTCGAAATTTCCAATCGGTAAAGGATGACTCATAGCCCAACCATACAGATTATTGGCGTCCCAATACTGTGTGTATTTAGTCGACCATTTCGAATCGGAACCTTCTTTCATGTAGGGATTGTTAGCCTCGGAATGTCTGTGAGAGATCATCAAGACACCATCTCTCGCAGCCCTTTCGAACATGAGCAACATGTCCATGTCGGATAATAATTCCAATTGGACATTGGTGGTCTTCAACAGAGCGTCCCACGCCAGACCGGGTGCGGTGAAATACCAAGCGGGATCCAGATCGTAATTTCGACGACAGACGTCTCGAAAATTTTCGAACACGTCTGCCAAGAGCAGAACGTCGGTCTTCAGATAGAGATCGTGATAATCTCTCATGGTTTTCATATCGAATGATTTCCACACGTTTTTGGCGTGTTCGTAATTCTCGTCGGAAATGTCGGATTCGTATAATTTCGAATAAAAATCATCTTTCGAAGGTAGTGCGGTGTCTTCGAATCTCTTTAGATCGTTCATGTAATCGTAAGGATAGACTCCTTTCCTCAACATGACATCTACTCGTTCTCCGAAATGTTCGCTCGTGATTTTAAATTTATCCTTGCTCATGTTATCGACTAATTTTTCCAGAGCGGTTGACATGAATTTAAAAGTGTCGATGAAACGTATGCATCTACAAATGGATTTCATTTTTTCTTTCAATGTATTTCCGTTGATTACTCTTTCCCTCTCCATGAGCTTCCATTTCGTGAAGGAAATGTATCTTTCTTCGCTGTTCGCGATGCAATTTAATTCTTTGTGCGAGGTGCCGAGATTTTTCACGAACAGATGACTGTCGTAACCCGAGAGATTGTGAAACATCACCTGATAGAAAGTGGCGTCTCGATATTTTAAATTACACTTGCTGTGAGCCGGACCGCGATACAGACCCGTGTAATGATCGTGGTCTCTGACCTTCTTATTTTCCTCCGAATTCTCGTCGAACGATTGTCTGCATATGTGACATTCGGTGGCTCTGTTATTTTCGTCCTGCTGCTCTCGCGTGATGATCATTTTCGCCGGAGTTTTGAATTTGTCGTATAACATTTGAATTTTCGATTCTAACTCTTCCACGAACCTTTGAGCCACGTCATCGTCTTCGCGTTGTTTCGTGTAGATGAAGGGACCCATGTCGGATTGCGAGTCGAAAGCGCATTTCACGTAAATGCAATAGCCCGAAGGTATGTGTTTTTGATATCTTTCGACGTAACTTTGAAGAGCATTGGGTTGACAGGAACTCATTTTTGTGGTGAAACATTCGAAATCAGCGTACACGACGAATGGTACTTTTAACCTTCTGTTGTGATTTTCAAACTTCACGATGGTGTTGGGTTTGGGCATTTCGACGGCGACACCTTGATTTTCGTTGCAATATTCCTGATGTTTCGCTAATGATTTTTCGCTCTTAAACATGTTCATGCAGTTGCAACATAAAGATATCTTATGTCCATGATTATTATTTTGTTTCGACTGTAATCGGGTCGGATGTTTAACCCAACAATAATGATGATTGTCACCATTCGAAATCGATAATAAAATAATCATCTTTTCTCTTCCGCGATACGAAGTCCGTCTGAGAGGATAGATCTTTTGATTTTCGTCGTCGTATCCCAGGACGTTCACTGCTACGGTGGGATTTTGAACCTCGAAACGTTCGATGTGTTTTAACTTTGTTGGAAAAGGCACTCCGGTCCAATCGAGATTTTTAGAAGTTTCCTCGTAACGAGAAACTCTATCGGCGTTTATTTCGACAGGGTATAAAGCGGAGGTGACTGCCCATTTAAAACACTGATCATCTTTATTTCTCACGTTGACCACGGCGTGTTTCTTAGTCAAGAAATACGGTAATTCCAAGTAGGAAGATCCTTTCAACGGTTCATTTTTAGTCATGTGAATTTCGAGTTTCAACACCTCACCGAACGTCCAATTACTACCTTCATTTTGATAATTCGCGAGAGACGTCAACATCTTGTCTTTCATCTTTTCGAAAACGTCCGATAGATCTGAACCTCGAAATACGGGTTCGACGTTAGATCTGAAATATGCATTTTTCACGATGCTCTCGCCGGACTTCACGTCGATTTTATTCATTATGCAGTGGAGTATCATCTTAATTTTTAATCCCAAGTTCGTGTATTCGCGAAACAAATCCAATACTTTTTTCTTTACCCGTTCCATGAACAATTTCGGATCGAGTTTCTTCGACGAGGGAAACACGTCGAAAGTTTTAAAAATGTCTTTGGTCGCCCTCTCCCGTTCTACGGGTTTCGATTGGAATAGTTCCGAAACGAGTCGTCTTACATATTCTTCTCCTTTCTCTTCGTCGATTGCTCATTGAATTTCGCTCGATATATCTCGTTTGTCTTGACTCTGAAGTGCATCACTCGTTTTTGTTTTAGTTTTTCTTTTCTTTTCTTTGGAAACTTGATGTTTTTCAACGGCTTTTCGTTTAGTCGTCTTCTTATTTTTCACAACCGGCGCATCTTTTGACGTCGTTGCTATCGACATTTCGTTTGCCTTTCTAGCGTTTCGCAAATATTCTTGTATGACTTCAATTTTTTTGGATTTAGTTCTATGCTTTCTGAAATCTGAAATTTGTAATAGACTACAAATCTCGTTTAACTGAGGTACGGTTTTCTCATTTAAATTTACCATTGTTTTATCTGTTTGCTTCATTTGTAAGAATATATTTTTTTTTTGGAATTTTGTATTAAATAATTTGTTAAAAAAGTTTTGCTTTTTTTTACTCTATATATATAATAGAAAAAAAAAAAGTTAAATTTTAAAATTCAATCTTTTTTCTTTAATGTGTTTTTATTCAAAAACAATTTAAGACCGCTTTTATTTCTCGCTCGCAAACTGAACACGTTTTCTCATCTTCGGAATGACATTCTCTACAGTAATGCAGGTGTGCGCACGGTAGAAACAAGACGTTTGCGACACCTTCGCAGACCAGACACTTGGTGGTGGACGTTTTACTCGGTTTGTTTTCGATGAGTGACGATAACTCGTCCACTTCCACCATGAATTTGATGAGATGTTCTAAAGTTATGAATTGAGACAGGGTCTTGTTCGCGATGTTTAACGCATCGTACAATTGTTCCTTGGTGTATCCGAGTTGTAACATATCCATTAATAATTTTTGGTTTTTATCTCTATCTCTCTCTTCATCTTGGATTTTGATCAATCCTAACATTAGGATCTTGTTTAAATAATCACAGTCGCCTTTTTTAATATTACTTATGTGTTCTAGTAAAGGTACGTCGTGAGGTTCCCAATTCATCAAATGTATGTCACAACAAAAACATTTTACTTTGTCGCCTCTACCCACGTAAATGAAACCCGCGGCAGCTAAATCTTTGGGTTTTTGAGCGAGATGCGAAGGCCAATTTTTAAACGTTTGAAGTCTTGCACATTCTAGACTATAATTCGAATGTTTGGACTTGATCATTGTTTTTACCTCAAAATTGAGTTTGTAAGAATTTTTTTTTTTTAACTTTTATTTATATATAAAGAGAAATAAAGAGAAACTTTTTTTAACAAATTATTATTTAAATACAAAATTTAAAATATACATTATTTGCAAGAATTCATAAAAACCAAATAATCGATCATGACAACAACACCTAAAAGATGTGGATTGAAATTGAAACGAGACGAAGGGTATGAGAACTCCAGTTTTAATATCTATACATTACAACCACATGATCCCATCGAATTGAGTGAGGTCGAGATGGTGGACTTAGAGCGCTACTACCACAAATATTGAATGTGTTTGAAAGCGGATGAAGCTGCGCTCGATTTGTTTTACGAGTACCAAAGCGAACTGTTGATTAATATCATCGTTGCCGAAGACAGAGAATTCGACAGGGGTGATTTATTGTTGTCCTATGGAAGTTACATATATCTAATAATCTCACTCGAACTCGTGAAGAAATCGGGTGGTGAGAGCGCATTCGCCTATGAAAAAAAACTCAAAAGAGTAAAGATGAACATTCACACCATTTTCGTATGTGGAAAAATGACGAATGTCAACTTGCTAATAATGGACTTGGAAATATAAACAATAGAGAGATTGAAATTTAAAAAAATTAAACTTTTATATATATATAAAGAGAAAAAACTTTTACTAAAAAAAATTTTACATTAAAGAAAATTAAAAATTAACTTTTTATATATATAAAGAGCAAAAAAAAATAACAAACTTTTTTTTTAACAAATTATTATTTAAATACAAAATTTAAAATATACATTATTGCAAGAATTCGTAAAAACAAAAAAAAACAAATAATCGATCATGAAGACAACAACACCTAAAAGATGCGAATTGAAATTGAAACGAGTCGAAACGTATAAGAAATTCGGTCATAAAATCTATAGATTACAACGACATAATCCCATCGAATTGAACGATGTCGAGACGAAGGGCTTAGAACACAAATACGAGAAATATAAGATGCCTCTGAAATTGAACGAAGCCACGCTCGATTTGATTTACGAGTACCAAAGCGATCTGCAGAACATCGTCATCGCCGAAGATAGAGAATTCAATAAGGACGATTTGTCATTGCCCTATGGAAATTACATATTTCCAAACATCTCATTCGAACTCGTGAAGAAATTGGGTGGTGAGAGCGAGTTGACCGATGTAAAAAAACTCAAAAGAGTAAAGATAAACATTCAACACGTTTTCGAAAAAGGAGTAGACACAAGCATCAACATGCTAATAACGGACTTGGAAATATAAACAATAGAGCGATTGATTTTTAGCGAAGAAAAAATGAAAAAAAAAAAAAAGTAAATGAGATCTCATTTACTTTTTTTTTTTTTTTTGTTTGTTTTCCTTCTTCTTCACTATCATCATGATATATTAATAATAACGTTTCCTTTTCTCTCAAATTTCTGCGTCGATTCTTCTTTTTCTTTTTTTTTTTCTTTTTCTCTGTGATGTGATACATTCATGATAACATTTTTGTTTATCTGAATCATAATTATGAACGAATGTTGTGCATCTCTTGGTAACACTAGCATCATTACCATTCACTTCAGAAGGTAGTGGTGACCGTGGAAAGCATCGTCTCATTCCCAAACGTATATCCCGTGCTTTATCTATCTCTTTCCTTAGATATCCATCATTAGCATCTAACCATTTTTTTATTTCTTCGCTCTCTGACTCGCGATGTTCGTCATTATCGTCAAATTCATCCAGGTGATAAATTTGTTTCTCCACCTCTTCACCCATTTTAAATATATATTATTTTATACTTTCTATGATTTTATATATTTTATATAATTTTATATTTATAATAACATATTCAAAATCGGTATGTTCTTAAATGGCAAATTGTCACCGAGAAACAAACCCTTGCCGAGTCGCTCGATGTTCTGTCCACTCTTCAGATAGAGACCATTTCCTCTCAGAGAGTTGCCACCTCTAACGGGTTCTAGATACAATCCTTTACCGCTGTCGTCTATGTGAATGCGACACATGGCTCCTCCCTTCTTCAAAAACAGTCCGTTGCCACCCATTAATTTCTCAACTCCCGAACTAGCGAGTCCCGTGAGAGCTCCCACGCCGAGAGTCTTTCCGAGAAAGGGTAGCACCTTTGCGGCAAAGGGTAATGCTTTTGCGGCGATTCCTGCCAATAGCGGTAGGAAACCGCCTTTCATTCTCAAATTGTATCTCAATTGAGCGGGACTCGATCTCACTGCCAACCCTCTTCCATCGCGAATTGCTTTCTCCATCCTTTTGATTTGACTTCTGGTCCAGGCGATCGAATCCTGTCCGCCTCTCGTCAGATCTTCGTGAGTGAATTTGAATCTCACCGCCTCGCCTCGAGTTGTTAAAGCTCTCTTAAGTTTCTTCTTCTGTCCTGCGGATATGTTCACGTTTTTAACCACGTATTGTGTCATAATTCCGTTTGTTTTTTTAAATATATTTTACTTCAATTGTTTCTTGTTTAATAATTATATTAAAATAATTTTGTAAAAAAAATTAATATTACCGTTTATTTTATTTTTGTTATCTATATATATATAATATTTTTTTTTTTGCTTTTATATTTCTCTTATGTGAAATCGTATCGTCACTCTCTCTCCGCGAAGATCTAACAGTTCACCATTTTGATCCGTCAACGTGGTTTTGAGACTATACAACGTGTCTAAAATCACTGGTAGATAAACTAAATTTCGAGGTCGCTCCACGATCTTATAACCTGGCGACACGTTTGGAAAGAAGGAATAGATCATCGGTTGAGCGCTACCATTCACGTAGCTTCCGGCAATCATGTCCACGTTCACCAGAATGCTATTGACTGCGAGAATGTCGACCGTATTTTCAGATGCCGCGTGGCCTCGATACATCTTTCGATCGAATCCCAACATCTTGCCTATAGAATCGTCCGTGTTGAAATCCACTCGAAAATTATCTTCCAAATCCAACATCGTCTGTAAGGTATTAGGATTGGGAGCGAGTCTGATCTTGTTGCTTCCCTTTCCATCCGTCTTCATTCGCGTCTGAATGTAATGGTTCAAATTGTCTATGTCGTAACTCCCTTTGGGAATTCGAATCTCCAACCAATCCGTTCCATCGGAATACTTGAACGAGTTATTCTTTTCGGTGACGTTGGGAAAGGAATAATAAGTCTCCAGATTCACCAACGCCATCTCGTAACTTTTCTCTCTGTTCAATTCGAAGGAAGGTTCGAATTTCGTAGCGAATCGAGTCGAATCGCCACTCATCACGATTTGAATGGATTGTTTCGCAGCCGTATTCTCGGCTATCCGTTCTAACAATTCTCCATGTTGGAACATTATATCTTAATTTTATTTTTTTTATTCAAAACTAATTATTTGAAGATTTATTTATTTTTCTAATTTTTTTATTTTCACGCTCTGTCTTATTATTATTATCACCATCGGGAACATAAAACTTGTCGAATCCACACCGATATTTTCCGTTCCCTAGGATCCGGAACGTCGCTAGCATTCTCGTAAAATCGACACTCGACGTTCGAAGATGCATTTCTCTTCATCAGCTTCGACGCCGCGCCGTCCAAAATGATCGAGAGCAGAGCTCCACTCTTGTCGAATTCCTCCCTACTGTCAAAGATTCTGGCTATGACGTACTTGGGCAATCTGCGATCCATGCACTCTCGAAGCAATCTGTATTCGGGTTGAAACAAGCTCTTGCCAAACATGAACAATCTGTCGTAATCCAACCAGTCGGGTCGGGACAACAGATTCATCAACAGATTGGTCTTTCCACAATTCGATTTTCCCACTATCAAGCCTCTTATGCTCTTGGGAAAGAACTCGTTATTCGACCTCTTGGTCGCGGCGTCGTTCCAAGACATATCTTTAATGTTCATCTTTTGTTTTATTTTTTTTTTTGTCTGTTATTTTAGATTCTTTTCAAACACAAATTTTTTATGTTTTTTTTTCAAACTCTGTTTTTAATGTTGTTATTATTATTATTTTGTTTATATCGCACCGTCGCGAGTTCTCTTCAATCCAGATCCACTCGTCATTTTGGCTAAATCTTGTATGGGCACCACGGCATCCTTAAAATCTATCCAACTTTCGGCGTTCGCTCTAACACAGCTCGCTTCGCCGGCGGACTGATCAACTTATCGATCAACGCGTCGGCTGCCCTCTTACCAGCCACAGAAGCTATCCTACCACTAGCTTCGGGAGCGGCTTTCTTACCAGCATCCAAAGCCGTCTTCTTACCGACCTCAAACGCGGTCGATGCAAGTTTTCTACCCGCATTGCTCGTGAATTCTCGCATTATAGAATCGACGATGCCAGAACCGCCTTGAACGTAAGTCCTGACGTATCCCCTGTTCTTTATCACCAACATATTTTTATTTTTTACGATATATTTTGTGGGTTTTTTTTCACTGGTAAATCGTTTTGTCGTTTTTAAATACTTTTATTATTCTAGTGTAAGAATTTACTGTTTTATTTTTGTTTGTTTGTTTGTTTGTTTCTCTCTCTCTACTTATTATTATATTCACATCAATCCTTCAATTCATTCATCAGCCTTTTATACTGATTTTTATTCAAAACCTTCTGTCTCAACAATTCGTCAGATATGGCAACTATCTGATTATCTAATCCCGTGTTACCAGCCCGTCTGCTCCCCATCAACAAACTCAGTCTCTGAGACAGAGCGTCGGGATCGCTCGGAAGAAAAGTAGTGGTTTTCACCCCTTTGCCGGTCATCGATTCGACGAACTTCTTGTTCGCATTCCATATGGGCTTCACTATTTTCGTCCACTTGTAACCTCTGTTGGCTTTGGGTCTCGTCTCTCTGGCATCGTTATTTCTATTCATGGCGTGAGTTTGAACTAGAATGTCTCCGTAATTGTCGAAATCCTGTTCCGTGTAATCTCCAGGCTTATCGAAAAGGAGCAATCTCTGCAGACCATCGGTTACTTTATATTTATTCGAACCCACGATCAATTCATCATCGTCCATTTCCACTTCAGTGTCGCCCACGAATTTCCTACCGCTCGAATCCTCGCGAATTCCATACAACAGATCTCTTTTACCGCCACCATCATCATCGGACGATGCGATGCTATCAGTGGTGATAGTCGAAGCCATATCATCGCTCTCACTCACGTCGGTTTCGATTCTTGTGGGATCGTAATCCGGTGTAGATTGAACGGAATACTGATTTCCAAAACTAGAAGGCAACGAACCCATTCTCAAAGAACTCTCCTTTATGGGCCTCAATTCTTCGACTATCTCCTTCCTGCTTCGCTCCTGACCCTCCGTCACGGGTTTAAATATTTTTGTGGCTTCGCGTGTGAGTTCCATCTCACCGAGACGTCTGCTCCTATCAGCAGCCTGAATCGCCTTCTTAGAACGTAAATACTCGTCTAAAATTTGATCTCGGCGTCTGGGATCCATCCTCCAAAACGTCATCTTTCGTTTTAATTGTTTTTATTTATTTTTCAAAATTAAATATTTAATTATATTTTTTTATATTTTATGTTTTAAGTATTAAAATCTCTTTCCGTCTTAATATAATATCTGAAAAAAATCACATCTCAAACTCGCTGTGTTAATTGAAGTTAAAAAAAAATACGTTTTAAACAGTACATGACAAACCGATTTCTGATGTAACGCATTTTGACAGTAGTGTTTAAATTTTTTGTCAAAAGATCATCATTCATTGACACATCAATTCATCGAGTGTCGAATTAAGAGAAAATCCTTTTTTGATGACTGTTAGACAGTTTTAACACACAATGGAAAACTGATTTTTAACAAATCTCTCTCTCCAATTGCTATCGTGAATATATTACAAATTTTACCACTCGAAACCTAACTGAGCGGAAAATGCGTTTTAAACATTCTGATAAGTGCTTATTGACTTTATTCAAGGAACGCTTAACAGTCAACCTCATTTCTCATAGTGGAGGAAATTCTCAAAAAAAGCCCAAAACTCAATTTTTATCCATCCCATCACCGGAAAACATCAATGTCTATAATACAGGCTATATATTCACAATCGACTCTGTTTGAACAAAACACCTCAATTACGATAACGTGTGTTAGTTGCTTACTTCGGGAAAGACGTGACTGGGTTTGCAAATTTCCAAACACACAGACACTCTTCGTTCAGATCGAGTTTTTATTACGAGATTCGATCGCTCGATCAGCTGAGTGGTTTTTTTTGAGAATTTTCTCATAGTGGAGGAATTCTCAAAAAAAAAACCCAAAACTCAATTTTTATCCATCCCATCACCAGAAAACATCAATGTCTATAATACAGACTATATATTCACAATCGACTCTGTTTGAACAAAAAAAAAAACCACCACCGCCTCAAAACAATTGCCGATTCTAAATCATCTGTACCAACTCAATTGCCGATTCTGAATCACTGATTTAGAATTGCAAAAGCTGTTTTTTGATGATCACCCAGAATCTTTTGCCTTCGCTCGCGTTCGCCGACGATGGATCGGTGGGTCTGATCTGCGATGCGAACGTAGACCAAA
This sequence comes from Pictodentalium vernedei, assembly GCA_031216915.1. Lineage (NCBI taxonomy): Eukaryota > Metazoa > Mollusca > Scaphopoda > Dentaliida > Dentaliidae > Pictodentalium > Pictodentalium vernedei. Next base: position 539,520,898 of record CM062296.1, read on the forward strand.
AATCACGTACACGATACAACTGAAGATGTACAACACACGCACACGATGCGTTCACCACGAGTGTTTGACGCTAAAAGCGCGATCTAGGAGTCACTGACTGTACATGAGCCGATTCTAAATCATGTACAGTTTTTGTGAACAAGCGTGTGATTTAACACCGAATTCCACGTTGGTGAACGCATCGTGTGCGTATCTTGTACACGTACATGTACAAGTGATACTGAATCGGCCTTTTATACCTACTTACATATAGAAGAAAATTTGACATCAGTTGTTAGGATAAAATGGTACTGTCTATTGATATTGGTCAATTATATAGCTGCAACCCTAATTTTTGAATCAAAATTGACATTCATATTGCTTCGTGGGGTTGGAACACCACTCTTTGTCTTGCTATATGGTTAAATGAGACAAATTTTCCCTCAAAGTATTGCATGCTGATGCAGATTTTAGTTTTATTTTGGGATTAGGTTAGTTTTCAAAGAAAAGCTACATGAATTCCTTACCTCTCCTTTTACTCATTAGGTATCATTGTAGAAAAATGTACTGGAGGCAACAGCAGTTTTTAAGCCATTTGACACAGTTTGGACAGTTTTCTTTAAAACAACAAATTTCCCATGTTTTTAACTCAGTGGAAGCCAAAAGTTGAATTCTCATGCAGAAATGACCCTTTTGTCATATGAAAGAGGTAAAATGTATTATTGATAGGATTGGGGTTGATTAAGGAAATACATAATTTGGCTTCCGAACCTGATTTAATTTTTATTTTAAGAGATTATTTCACATTTAAAAATTCACTGGGGTACCACACACCTTACAGTACTTTTTATTGTTTTGAAAAATATGTTTTTGTCAGTAAGGGCTATACTATATATTGCAAGCAAATTCACATCTTGAGCAAGTGTAGCCTCCAGGGGCACACTACAGCCTCCAGCAAATGCCAAATAACAACCAATTTTACCCTACATGTACACATGTATTAACAAATGTAATTAAACCATGGTTCCTCTTCATAGTACTAGGGGCGGGGGGGGGGGGGTTGTCCAATCTTCCAACCCCCTTCCAAGTCACCATTCAAACCCACAGCCAGAAAGCCCATATAGCACTTTTATTTACTGGTATTGAGATGTTTGTCTGAATTATGCTGTTAACCCTTTACTTAACTTGAAAAGCTGATTACCCTTGCCCACAAACTTATTGACTCACTAATTTTTTGTGTCAAAAACATGACTTTTTACACCATTAGAATGACCTCATTCCAATGAGGGGTCATAAGCTATCTTTTTGACACAAAAAACGAGAAAACAATGAACATGGAATGACAACACTTGTGAATTGCACTAGCAACTTTTGGCCGTTATATTTGGTAAATGGTTAAACAATGTTAGAAAATAATTTCTTCATTGAAAGAGTATTTTGGAACACAAATTTGGGGGTGGGGTATAGTGGAAAAAATAACACAGTAAAGTTGCAAATGTGAATGAATGTCATTTGTGCACAGCTACCAATAAAGTAGTCTAGTACTAATAAAGTCGTCTAGTACTAAATTTTTCCTCTTATTTGATGCACGGCCCTCTGTTGTTGAAATATCGCGCTATCAAGGGCCATAACTCTTGAGAAAAAAGCGCAGACACGCCCCATTTTGCGTCATTGGGTGTTGCACGTGCACATCAAGCTACACACCAAATATCAAAACCCGTCCAGAAATAACTAAGTTTTTTAGCAAAAAGGGCCGCCTGCCCGGCGACCGACCCTTGCCATACCAATAGTCAAGGTTTTTTGTTGTTGAAACATTCGACTAAAAATAGGAAACCGAATGAATAGAATTAAATAAGTATGCCTAATGATATCACACAAAATAAAGACAAATATGCTTTCTTAAAGTGGCAGCAATTGCTTATCAAATAATATTACCGTCTTACTTTTGTTCACGATTCCTACGTTTTCCTATCAAATTCATCAATTTTAAATAGCGAACCCGGACCAGAAGAAACGGATAAATTACCAAATAACGGCGAGGTTATTTCGTAAATCCGGCGACAGAACACCGGCGACGTTTTTTTCTCGAGTCTGGCAAATAACTGACAACATTGGTGTCATTAAATTGAGATAGGTCGGATATCACACATAAATCTGCTATTACGCACCCCGCCCCCTATACATCCTGCAAGTATAAATATCTCCATAATAAAATAATTTCTTGCCTAATGTTCCCTACATGGGTTAACTTGGAGGGGAGGAGGGGGGGGGGGGGGGTATGGATAATTTTTAGCTCACCGAATGGAGCTCAACTTCTCACTTGCCGTCCGTTGTCGTCCGTCGTGAACTTTACATTATCGACTTCTCCCAAACTGCTGGTGCAAATTGAACCAAATTTGGTGTGCATGTTCCTTATCATATGTCAATTAAAGTTTATACAAATAACCTTGCCGCGCCCACAATGGGCACCACAAGGGGCATTGCTCTGATAGGACTCATACATTTTTTTTTAAATTAAAAAAATTTACTCCAGAACCATCATTTAGAATATTTTGATATTTGGTAAAAAAACATCTCTAGGGGTGGGGGGGGGGGGGGGTGTCAGTCAGATTCAAGTTTATTCAAATCGAGTCCATGGGTTAATAATCGGGCTCCCAGTAGGAGCCCGGATTTTAACTTAGTGAAATATGAGGAAATTTCTTTAAAAATCTTTCATAGTTGGTATGAATGCTTTCGTATTTGGTATACAACATCTCTAAGAGGGTCAGATTCAAGTTTGTACAAATTGGGTGCCTCAGTTAGTATTTGGGCTCTCTATTGGAGCCCAAAGATTAACTTAATGCAATGTGAGGACATTTTAAAAACCTCCTTCTTCAGCTCCACTGGTCAGAATTGTTTCATATTTGGTATATAACATCTCAAGGGGGATCAGGTTCAAGTTTGTTACCTTTGAGTCCCTGGCTTATTATTTGGGCTCTCTACAGGGCCGGGCAGGGATGGGGGTGGCATGGGGAGCATGTTAGGTTCAGGTTTGTTCAAATCGATTCCTTAGTGTTTTTCCATAAAATTTGCCTCTCATGCCTTCATTTCTTTGTAGTGTTGATGAACCATGTATAATTGAATGTGACCCCAAATACTTCTTTGAACCACGTTGGCAGGTGAGCGATTAATGCCCCTTGGGGCCTCTTGTTTAGTCAAGTTGTGACGAAGTCAGGCTCGTCTTATAGTTTGGTGAATGGCGGACGGATGTAAACAATTGGTTTCCGGATGATAACTTGATAATGGTTCGTCCCACGTTCATGAAACTCCATAGGTAGGTTGGCATCGGTGAGTGGAAGAATCCTATTTATTTTGGACACGCTTGGTCAAAGGTCAAGGTCACAGTGACTATGAACATAGTAAATTGTAAACAATTGGTTTCCGAATGATAACTTGTCTATGATTAAACTCACATTCATGAAACTTCATAGGATGGTTGGCATCGGTGAGAGGAAGAAGCGTATTTATTTTGGACTCGCTAGGTGAAAGGTCAAGGTCACAGTGACCTTCTACATAGTAAGTCGTAAACAATTGGTTTCTGGATGATAACTTGACTACGCTTGAACCCACATTCAGGTAGGTTGGCCTAAGTGAGTGGAAGACCCCTATTTATCTTGGACTCGCTAGGTCAGAGGTCAAAGTCACATTGACCTTCAACATAATAAATCGTAAAAAATTGGTTTCCAGATGATAATTTGACAATGGTTCCACCCAAAGTCATGAAAATTCATAGGTAGGTTGTCATTGTTGCAAGAAGGAGCCCTATTTATTTTGGAATCAGTAGGTCTAAGGTCAAGGTCATAGTGACCCTTCACATAGTAAATTGTAAACAATTGGTTTCCGGACGATAAGTTGATAATGATTAAACCCACTTTTGTACTGTCACAACTCGACACTGGATTGTTGATCCTATCGTAATTATTTTTTTTTGGAGGGGGGGGGGATGTGCCCCCAGAACGCCCCCATGGCTGCGCCACTGTGCCCCACTTGGGAAATCGTGATTAAGTGCCTTGCCCAATGACACAACGCAGATCGAGCCATGTATCTCTCGGCTTGTTGTTAGTAGTAAATCATGTACCCGATCGACCCACATTAGCCGGATCTCATGTGACATGGCCCAGTTACTTCATTTTTGGTTGTCATTGTAGCCCGCGTGACTGTCATCTTGTGACAACATCCCCATAGTGATACGTGGTCCTAGTGTGCATGCGCCGCACGTTTTTGTTGAGGTGAGACGAGTGTATGTCGTCCATTTTGTATATCTGAGACCGCCATCTTGATTTCTAAGGTAGCACATGGTTTCTATGTGACCCAAAACCTTCTGATAGGAAAGGGGTGTGTTCGGAGGGTGTGTTCGATTGAATAGGAGTAAATTTAATTACAACAAAAAACCTGACAATTCCTCTAAATAATCCAAAACTACCAAAACTACCAAACCCTCATCAAGGGCTTATAATAGTAGCACGTAGTGCTAAATGAATGATGAGAGGTCTCATGTGGATAAATTATACGTGAACTAGAATAAATCGAATTACCACGAACATCCAGACAAATCCTCTAAACCATCAAAACAACTTTATTTGGCACGGATTCCTCAATTTTGGGCTTAAAAGAGTAGCACGCAGTGCTTTAAGTTGAGGTGCGTTTCCTGGTATGAGTAACTGTATTTGTTCGAATACTTTGTAAAATTACCCAAATAAATCCAACAGTTCTTTTACTAGTGCGGATTTCCCACTAAATATTCGGTTTCTATCTGTTGTCCCCTAGAATTCTTCTTTTTGCCCAACAATAGACGCATTCCTTTGTATAACTCTATAAGAGTAACTTTATTGTTTCGAATGTGCACCATAGTCTCGGTATTTTATCTATCCCGATATATTCTGTGGTTTATCCTTCTATTTTCTGGCCTGTTTTGCCTTTCACTGGCCCCATTTCTGCCTATCCTAACAGTCTATTTTGTCTTGGACGTCTCAGTTTTTGCCTTCCCTGTGTATAACGAAGTCCTCTATCATCCTCAAACCCAAAATACAATCACGCAGGGATAGGTATTATTCGAACGACTCGAATCTTATCGAGCGAATAAGCTTTTGAGCAATTACTGAAAAAGTCATTGCCCGAATGACTCAAATCCCATTGAGCAAATGAGTATCGAAAGAGCAATTTCTTTTACGACTCTTAATGCCCATCGGGGTATTGGAGGATACCTATGACATGATGACATAGTACTATTTATACCAGATGATAATTTAGCTCCAAGCATCTGCTCAGTTCTAGACCTTTCCATGATCTTCATATCTCCAATACCACTATTACTGATTTTCCCAATATTGCCATCCTCTGTCCTTTGATTAGCTTTTACAGTAGTCACCAAAACCTGTAGTCTTCTTCCATTCTTGCAGCCTTGTACCATTACTAGCACTAGTACAGGCTTGCTAACCATCTCAGATTGCTCGAACGACCAGAATGGAACAAATGAGCCATAGAGTAATTGCCTGAATGAGTGACTCCACGTACGACTCTTGCTCGTCTAGGTATTGAAGGATGGGAAGGATCTTGGGAACTAATAACGTGATATAATAACCTTAGTTATTGAAATTGACGTACAATCCAGCTCATAATATAGTCTTGGTTTTTGAAAGTGTTGTTAAACTCTAATGAACCAATTTGCCATTGAATTATGATCTTTTGTCAGTTTAAAAAATGAAGGTTTGTTTTACTATAGCTTGTCTCAGGTTTGATCCTTCCGCAATCTTTCAAAGTTTCCCGATTGCCATACTTGTCGCCACATAAACATATGAACATACATGTGTGGTTCTGTGTTTATTTGCATGTCGCTCTATAACACGTTTTGGCAAATTGTTATATTTCACATAACCGCTGCTATTTCTGCGATACATACCATCTCTTTCCTGAAAAAGCTTAGGGCCTGCAATATTTACCGAAAATTCCGAAATTAACAATATTGGGTGTGCACCATTACGTGTCACGTATTTTCATATTAGTGGTGGAGAAGAAGGGTTCGATGCCTGTTCCAAGTGTTATCACGAGGTCTCAAGGTCGATTAGAGCCAACATTTACAGAGAATACAACCGACATCACATCTGAGCTGAATTACCGGGAACCAGCAATGTCGACTATTCACCCTGGGCTATTAGGAGTTTTTGGTACTTACAATGGGGACTTCGAAACATTCCACGTATTTATTGAGCGATTCCAGGAAGCTTCTGTAGCGTATAAACTCTCAACAGAAGACAAACTACGTGTGATACCACTAATCCTCCAAGGTAGTGCTAAAGAGTGGTATAGGTCTGTGGACTGTGAAACAAAGGGTGATCTGGAAAAATTGGTAACCGCTTTGAAAAAAAATTTCTCTGAGCCATACAAAAACTTACAATTTCTGAATATGAGGCAGCAACCGTTGCAGTCTGCAAGAGACTTTATTCAGCTGATGAGGACCAAGGCATCAGCAGCCAACTTCCCAGAAGAAGCCACAATAAAGTTGACCATTGATCGTTTGCTTCCACACATACTCCAAGCCGTCACCCAACAACATCCACAGAACTACGGGGACCTTTTTCAAATTGCATCTCTAGCTGAAGCCTCTTTTCAACCACCAGGACTAACAACAGGGGTGGAACACAACTCTACAGGAACAGCCATGACACCATCATCTGCGACAGAAACAAAGGCCGCAACAGCAGAAACATCGCCAGAAGTACCATCAGATATAACAGGCAAGATCTATAGTATTATTGATAAAGCCATAAATGAAAGACTTTCAAGTGCCCATGTTAATTCAGTTTCTAATAATTGCCAACATTGTAATTCTGATTCACAACCCACTGTTTCAAGGCGTTCTAGGTTCTCTCAACCTGAACGACTCAATTTTATGCAAGCAAATCTGGATTCCATAAACTCCAGGCAAAACACTTTCCACCAGCCCAACCCTTCCAATAATCTCCCTCGTGTCTGTCAGTGCATGTCTTGTGGGTCTGTGACCCATAGACGTGAAGCATGTCGTTTTAGACAAGCACAGTGTCACTACTGTCAAAGAGTTGGCCATATTGCCAAGGTTTGTAGAAGCAGAGCCAGAAATGTTAGCCAATAGGAATCATCGCCTGCCAACGGGAAGGAGGATTATCCTTTGGAAAGGCGAATAAAGGTAGAAAAACTAAAACCTCCAGAAGTGGCACCAGTTATGCCCATGGAAAATAATTACATTAGGATAAGCATCTTTAATACAAAGTTTAAAGCTCTTATGGATACTGGTGCTTCTATTTGTTGTGTTTCATCACAGCTTGTGACAGACTGAATCTTAGACAAAACATGTCCACTTCAGGTTGTCAACAGGTTGTTAGTATGTCAGGAGATTCTCATTCAACAGTAGGAACAATTACTCTCCCCATTGCAAGACGAGAAGCTTTATACGTACCAATTTTATGTTTTCTCCCAGCTAAATCAAGATATAATAATTGGCATTGACTTCCTCAAACATTATGGTGCTATTGTAAATTGTGAAAAAAAATGCTTATTTTTAAAGGACACGGTGGCGCACTTTTGTAAGCCACGCTTAGTGCTAGTGTTAGGCCATACTGTCAATGAAATTTCAATACCCCCCATGTCTGAGTCATGCATACCAATTCATGTAGGTGGGGTAGACCAACAAAAAAACTGTTATGACTGAGCCCTTATCTGACCAATTAGCTAAACATCACTTATGTGGTGCTAGGACAGTTTTCAGGCCCCAGGGCTCTCGAGGCATGTGTGCCTTAATGAACCCAACTGATGAAGTCATAACTTTGAAGGCGAATCAACCAGTGGCCAAAGTTATGAAACTAGATCAACATGCTTTTGATATTTCTGATAGTGCTAAAGTCCTTGAGGTACCCACCACAATTTCCGAATTGGAACATAAACAGTATTCTATTTCTGAGCATAATTTTCAGGACATTGCAAGTAAACTTGGCTTTGACTTATCCAAATCTGATTTAAGTATTGAATATAAAATTAAATTATTAAAAATGTTACAAAAAATAGGGATGTTTTTGCCACAAATCTATCTCAACTGGGCTGCACTGATATTTATACACACAATATTGACACTGGGGATGCACCACCCCGAACTCAACGGTGGTATAGGACATCCCCTGAAAAAAGTATGGAAATTCAGCGTCAGATTCAAGACATGATGGATAATGACGACATTGAAGCGTCAGATTCCATGTGGGCCTCTCCAGTGGTTCTTGTGCCCAAGCCTGATAAGTCATGGAGGTTTGCTGTTGATTACCGTCACCTTAACTCTGTCACCCGTCCAATAAATTATCCATTACCACAAACAGAGGATGTTTTTGACACAATTGGTGCCTCCAAAGCTACCATTTTCTCAGTGTTTGATTTATCAAGTGGTTTTTGGCAGATTCCTCTTGATGAGGCATCTAAGCCAAAAACGACCTTCACTACTCCACATGGAAACTTTATGTTCAAAAGATTAAGTTTTGGCTTGAGAAATGCACCTATGAGCTTTCAGATGGTCATGAATAAGGTGTTAGCTGGATTAAATTGGAACAAAACTTTAGTATACGTGGATGATATTATTCTTTTTTCCAAGAACCCAGAGCAACATTTATTAGATATTCAAGAAGTTTTTGACCGTCTGCGCCAGGCTAAGCTAAAACTTAAACCTGCAAAATGCCAGTTTGCTACCCCTGAAGTCAAATATCTAGGCCATTTGATCTCTAAACATGGTATTAAAGTTAACCCTGAGAAAATGGAGGCTGTCAAAACTTACCCTAAACCTATCAATTATAAGCAATTAAGGGGTTTTCTTGGCTTAACAAATTTTTACCGCTGGTTTGTTAAGGGTTATGCAACTATTGCAGCTCCTTTAAACCAGCTTCTGAAAAAGGACACTGATTTCAACTGGACTACAACATGCCAAGAGGCATTTGACAAGCTTAAATCAAACCTGCTATCGGCTCCAATCTTGGCACTCCCTAATATGTCCAAACCATTTTGAACTCAGCGTCGATGCTTCAGATTTTTCTATAGGGTACATCTTAGAGCAAGCAGATGATAGTGGATTGAAACATGTCATCTGTTATGGGGGTAGAGCACTTCATGACAATGAGAAGCGTTGGTGTATTACAGACAGGGAAGCTCTGGCATTAGTGGAGGCTGTTAGGAAGTACCACCCATATCTGGCTGGGAACAAATTTCCAGTCTATATGGATCATCTCCCCTTGAAATATATCAACACCATCAAAGATGCCACAGGTCGGGTCGGTAGATGGGGTTTAGAGCTTCAGGGGTACAATATTGAAATTCGCCATCGAGCTGGGGTCAACAACCAACCTGCGGATGCTTTGTCCAGACGGGAATATCCCATGTCTTCTTCCTTTGACATTAGTGAGGTAGATGGCACTAAAGATGCAGCTGCTAGCCTATCTGATTCTGATTCTGTGCCAGAGAGTCTTGCTGTTGCCTCCCCTGATAGTATTTTTGGCAACTTGTTCACAGTACCTGCTGATCTCAAAACTCTCCAATGGGAATGTCCAGATTTTAAGCCATTTCTTGAGTACATGGTAAATTCTAACCTCCCCGTGGATCAAAAGTTGGCTTCAAAATTAGTTAGGGAGGCTGAACAGTATGAAGTCATTGATGGTGTACTAAATCACATTTATACACGGCGAGTTAAAAAGAATAGTGATGAAAATCTTATTCAGCAAGTATGTGTTCCCCAGTCGTTGAGGAACGAAATTTTGGCATCATATCATGATAGTGTTCTCGGTGGCGCACATTTAGGCTTTGATAAAACATTTCTTTCCATACGAACAAAGTACTATTGGCCTCAAATGTACTCTCAAATACAAACTTATGTTAAGTCCTGTGAACAATGTCAACGGGCTAAAAGGGATTTCAATGCCAAAACAGTTCCATTAACCCCTATGCCAGTGGCAAACAAGTTTGCTCGTTGGCATTTGGACATCCTGGGACCTTTAACAACTACCCCTGATGGCTATAAATATATTCTCTTGGTTGTTGATAGTTTCACTAGGTGGCCAGAGGCATTTCCATTAAAATTTCAGTCAGCTAAAGATATTGCAACGGTTTTGTATGAGCATGTCATTACAAGGTATGGAGCACCAGATGTCCTCGTTTCCGACCGTGGTGCAAACTTCATGTCTCAACTTCTTTCTGCCCTCTGTGAGTTGTTTTCTGTCAAATGCATTGTAACCAGTGCTTACCACCCTCAAACAAATTCAACATGTGAATGAATGAATTCCACAATTGGGCAGTGTCTTCGAACCATGGTTGATGAACAACACACAAATCGGCCAAAAAGTTTACCAGGTGTTATGATGGCTCTTAGGAAGGTTCCAAGTAAAACAACTGAGTTTTCTCCCTTTGCTATGGTTTCTGGGAGGGACATGAGGATGCCTATTGACACCTCCATGACCCCAAAAGCAACCCTCCTGAAAGACGTTAGGAAATATATGGAAGATTTACAAAAAGATTTCAAAAGTCTAGAAAAATTCACCTCAGAGAATATAAAAGACGCCCAGGGTAAACAAAAACAGTATTATGACAGAACAAATCAGGTTCAAAATCCTACTTACAAACTGGGCGACAAGGTATGGCTTTCAAAGGAGAAATACACCCAAGGTCTTTGTAGGAAACTACAGGATAAATGGTTAGGCCCATACTTGATTGTGAACATATATGATCACTTTACATTTGGTCTTAGGTCATGTGCAACAAATAAAGTCTTACCTCCTGTAAATGCTAACAGGCTTAAACCATATCATGATCCCAAACAACGAGACAAATATCTGGTGCCAGAAAACAAACCTAGTGGCAGCAGCACTGATTCAAATAGGGTTAAACCAGCCTTAACCACAGCACAAGAAAATCAAAGAAACAATACTGCATCAAATAATGAGAAGTCATTGCCAACTGTACAAAGTCCGTATTTCGAAGTGAGAAAATACTAGCTTCTAAGCCTTCCAACGGCAAATTAACATTCAAAGTGAAATGGGTAAGTGATGATCCACCTTCTTGGGTGGATCAAGATGACGTTCATCCTGATTTGCTTTGAATTTATTTTCAAACTCACACTAAGAAGGGTAAAAGGAGAAAAAAAAATATTTCTTTAACCATAACAAAACCTAAGCTAGCTGATGCATTTCTGTTGTAATATTAAAGTAATATTAACTTTTTTCAAACCCTTAGCTTCATATTCATGTATATCTTAGGGGACCATCAGTCTAGTGGTCACATGTTGCTTACACACAGCTAGTAACCACACAACATGTTGGCTAAAGTGCTGTTTCTTGAAATGTAAGGTTACCAAAATATGTAGTGTTTCTTTGAATCTAAGTTTGGTAAATAGTCCATCGTACCTGAAAGCATATCAATGGTTTGACTCACACAGGATTCGCGATTCTCTGTGGAATATACTGCCATTGGTAGGTTTTCAAAATCGTTCATTACAAAGTAATCCATTGGTTTCAATCGTTTCCATGTTCGGTGTTGGTGGCAACATCAATAAACAATTGTTGGGAAATTGACTGATTACACTGCCACCAGCAGCCCTTACATAAATGCCAGCGTTCTCCCTTAGTTTTTTAACTTCCTTACAATGCAATGTAAAGACTATCTTCTGCACAGTAATATGCTGTGCCATGATGGAAAACATGGTGTCTTTGGACAAGATACTCCTACCAATTGTCTTGTTTTCACTATCCTTTCTCTTACTTGGGTTACTGCAACAGTTTCCGTGGACTTGATCAATCTACAAACGAACTGTTTCGGGATACTCATTCTTATTTTTTTTCTTTGTAGGAGTACTCTTCTTCAAAATCAACACCATGTTCCTCATCATGTTCGTAGTAACCATACTCTCTCACCCATCACAGCAGTTAGAACAGCTATTAAATTACGGCGTTGTATTTAAAGATAAAGGTGAACTCTATCCAATGGCTCATCACTGGACTCACACTTTTATTACGTCTATACCAGACCTTTCCATGTTCAAGATAAGAGATTTGCGTGGTAATCAGTTCCCTACTTTTGGACATCGTCTCATTGAAATACAGAGAGATACATTAGGTAAATTAGAGCAAACGGTTAGCCATATTAAGGAACTGTTGCCACAACATTCTGTTGCACCAAGACGCCGCAGACGGTCCTGGCTTCCATTTATAGGGGGTTTAAGTAAAACATTATTTGGCACGGCAACCGAAGAAGATATGCGTGCCTTATCTCGACGTGTTGCAGCTGTTCAACAACAAAGCATTAAGCTTGCAAGGGGCTTCTAACACGAACTTAAGACTTTCACATCTTTTATGGAATCGTCTGATGGAAGATTCTTGAAGGCCTATGATGCCATTAAAAATAACCACCAAGCAATTCTGTCGGTATATAAATCAATAAATCAATCTCTAGTGGATATAAAAACCTCAGAAGATAATGTTAACAATGTAATAGTCAAACAATTATCACAAGATACACAGATTCGTCTTGCTTTTGAAGAAATGTATTTCGGTATACTTACCATGCTTAAGGGTAAATTGTCACCTATAATTATTCACCCTAGGGAGTTACAAGCTGTGTTCCATAATGTATCAGCATTGTTGCAGACACATAATTCACCCTTTCGGCTTTTTCAACTCCATACTTCACAATTTTATAATGTCTGGCAGTTTTCTCTACTCAGACACAATGCTGATATTTATGTTAGCATCAAAATTCCAATGTCAACATTGACACTGCCTCTTAGTCTCTACGAAATTCTAAAATTTCCTGTGCCAGTGATTGATTCGAAAGACCATGGAACACAGGTTGCTAATCTACCAAAATATTTTGCTATAACGCCTGATAAACAACTGTTTTTAGAATTGTCTGAAATTTCTGTAACTGAATGTAATGTTCAATCAAAGAAAATGTTTTGTAATTGGAATCCTGTAATGAGAAAGATATCATCCCCTGTGTGTGCATCATCCTTGTTTCTTGGAAAAATATCTGCCATAAATGCAATTTGCCATTTCCAATATGTACAAGGCATCATCCAGAAATCTATCCAGCCTATCTCTGCATCAGAGTTTTTGATTTCTAAAATAAGTGACTTAGAGGTTGTTTGCCCATTAAAAGAACCTGTTGCTGTTGGATGTAATTTTTGCATTGTGGAAGTTCCCTGTCAATGCTCATTGGTATCTAAAATATTCCATGTCCCTCCACGGTGGAATAACTGTCATTCTTCATCAAAAATTGTTTCTACATGCCACCCTGTTAACCTAGCTCTTCTGCAACAATATTTTGATCCACATGTTTTTCAAAATATAACTGCAGAAGCTATGTTCCAACATCCACCCACAATAAGTGTCCCTCCCTTTAAATTCTTTCGGCACAACATTTCTGATCTGATTGCCAGTGAAGAAACAGCTCATCTCAGTCTTAAACACATGGTCCAAGCCGCTAAACGCGATCAAGTAATTTTCAAATCGCTGGCTGATCCAATACTAGACGGTCGTTTATTTCTGGATGATGACAAGTCAACTTGGATATGGACTGTTGCTGCTATAAGTACTGCAGCATTGTCTTTGTTAGGTGTGTTATATTTGTTTTATCAGGTCAGAACTCTAGTTAAAGCTCTTGCCATAGTTTCTTCCATTAAACCGGGAAATGCCCTAAAAATACCACAATTTATCTATGACCGCACTACTGCTTTACCAGAAAACGCACCACAACCACAATGCCTTGCTCAGAGGTGCATATTTGTGCTTCGGCGGTAACAAGTATAGTGGCCTTACTTGGAATTATATTAGTACTGTATATTTTATCTTCAAATAAACGTTTACGAAATTCACTTATCCTAGAAATTTTAAATGGTAGAGATGCTTTCCTTCTGCATACACTATACTTGCCATCGTCACTGCATCTATGTGAGTTTTGGGGAGAAAATTCCGTTGAAAATCTCTCTATATGTTTCTGGCCTATCCCTTATCTCTCGGTTCAGTGGGGCAACTTCAAAATTTCTTCAGAGACATCCATAAAAGAACTTAGCCCACCAACAAAGATATACCTCTCCCCTATTTCTGCGTGGAAAATACATATGATTATTAGAAAACAGTACTTCTTAAACTTTCATATTAACCGAGGCAATTACATTCAACCCGTTCCATTTAAACATAAAGAAGATGCCACTGCTCCGTCTTTGTATCCAAATATTGCTTGATTTGTTGTAATTATTTCTTTTTGTGTTTGTGTATGTTGTGTTTTTTTTTTGCAATTTGTAAGATCTAAAAGATGCCGGAGTCATCTTTTCATAAACGCGGGGTAATATAGTAAAGGGGTTATCAAGCAGTTACGTCCAGAAGGCAACAATAAATAAATAAATAATAAAAATGTATTGATAATTTATTAGGAATAAGGAAATTGAAATTTACATCAGCTAAACGTAAACTATGCAGGACCGCTGAGTGAGATTAGCACTGCATTGTGTTCAACCTGTAAGGTTACTTTCACTCAATGCCTTCTTGATTAGCTGAGTACACGGCGCCCTGTTGTTCTGACTCGCAATTAGCCCAGAGTAGGAAATGTCTGTTCATTAATTGCCAAGCAAGTGTGAAAAACACATGTTGTTAAAGAAGCCACAGTTTGCTTGGTAACACTGCTTGCTTCAGGAAGAGAGTATAAATAAGGCTGTGGACAGTGGTCAAATTGCATTGTGTAGTTTGACCACTGTGTGTTATTTGTTAAACAAATAATTACAGCTGTATATTCTTTTCTTTGAAGGTAAGTCCAGTTTACTTAATATTTTACTTATAGTTTGTTGCGAATGTCCTAAATAGTAACAGAAAAAGTTTATTGCTTTGAAACATGCTAAGCATTTTATTCAAATGCTTATCAGGTTTCAGAGGATAAATTAATGTAGGTCCTTTTGTACTCGGCACATAAATTGCCATTTTTATAATTGTATTTTAAGTATTGTTTCCCCAGCTGACGTAGCAAGGGGAGCCTGCCACGGCTCTATTTCCTTCGTCTGCTTGGAAACAATCTGAATACATTGGCTCAAAGAGCTTACAGCTGTAAAAGAAGAAAACTCATCTAGTCTTGTTTTGCAAGCAAGTGAAGTAAAGGGAACCTTTGGCCCTATTTACTTCATTCGCTTGAAAACAAGGCAACATGTTTTAATCCTTATCGTTTATGTCCAAAATGGTACTTGGTTCTAAGGCAAGCTGACATGAGTAATTTAAGTATGCATCAACAAATTTGTGTTCGCTCAGTTGTAGAATTCGCCGCACCTGTTCAAGCTGTCTTAATCACCAGTGTGCTGGCCGTTCCTAGGTTAGGGATGGCTGCTCTTATCTCGATATTATAATGTTGCCATAATTGTTAGACTACCAAAATGTATAGAAATGTTAGGTTATCCCCGAGGGTACAAGACACAGATCCCTAAGGGACACTTTGTAAACTTAAGTCTTTATACCTGTATTCAAAATGGCATTGTGTAGTTTGACCACTGTGTGTTATTTGTTAAATAAATAATTACAGCTGTATATTCTTTTCTTTGAAGGCTAATTCCCCAGATTAGAGTGAGAGAAAAATCGCCCTCTCATATAAGCCCTAAATGTTTATAGATTGGGTGAAGATATGCAGCAATCTCACCCGTCCTCTTCCAAAGATCAGAATGATGTGTGTTGTATTGGCTGAGCCTGTTTCACCAAGCCCTATTTCTTCCTAATGGAAATAAAATTACTATTGGGAAAAGATCGGGGTTGTAACCTTCGGGGAGCGGTGTGACCCACTGCCCCCCCCCCCCCCCCCCCCCCCAAAAAAGATTTAAATAAATTAGAGACCGGCGAATTGCCGATTATGTTCGAATCAAACTGGTGAAAACGAATCGAATTTCGAATATTACTTCGAATTTATCCACAGTGAATGGATACCTCATCAAGTTTTTTTTTCAAAAATAACAACCCCGATTATGCAAAGACACACATTTATGTAGAGTAGTGCATTTTTCGCCTTACCACTTCCCACACTATAAATTGAGATATAAACCAATATACTTGGTATTGCTTGAAACTAATCAAATTGTTGAATTTGTAGCGTCGAAATAGCAGCAATAATCATTTTAATCGAACCTGGCTCATAAGGCTGATGCCTCACGTTTATCACATGTTTCCTTGGAAAAAACTGGTCACTGTTCATAAAGTACAATATTATTTATTTATGTATTGGTATTTAAGGTCACATACTTATGTACAATGGCTAATCAAGACCGTGACAGTTTAATGAGTGGAGGAACCGGACTACCCGGACAGAACCACCGAACAACGACGAGCAGCAGCCAGCTCCCCAACATCGTAACTCCGCACTGGTTTAGATTGGTTGAAGACATGCGCACCATCGACTTGCATTACTCCTTAGTACACGGCGTCATGTGGACAATCGGGGGCAAGTGCCCTGCCCACGGACACAACGCGGGAGACCGAATCGAGCTCTCAGACGGATAATGCACAATAAGTTGAAATGAACAGTTGTAGCGGTAATAGTGTTTGTAGCTATATAGCTACATCGGCTCTACAGTTGTAGCTACATAGCTACAAATACTGTTACCGCTACAAGTCAGAAACATTTCTACTCAAAACGATACTCAATATAAAATAATGTGATCAATTACAATCTGTAAACATTCATGGTTATGGCCGAAGTATATTCGAAATATAAAAACAAAAAAATTCACCAATAACCCCACCCCTCCCCCACCCCCCACCCCTAAGCTTTGGGTTGGCCACGCCATTGTCTATAGCCATGTAGTCGCAAGATGGAAAGTTTAAACAAACGTTTTGACAATCATTCATACCCATAATACTACATTATGCGGACAAGCAACCCGGCTTGTCGGCGACTGTACCAACCCACCAACCACCCTGTTCACCTGAGCGAACAAACAACAGTCTGTATCGCTCCCCTGAGTTCCCACCAGATTTATTTGAGAATAAACGGTCAGACAAAGCTTTTCTGTGGGTAGCTATTTTTATAAATGGAGGATACTGTTCAACAAAGGACAACTGCTAATTTGCATAAATGGCATGCAAATGCCACATGTTGTACTTTAAGAATTGCTTATGTGTTACAGTGACACTGATTTTCTATTTGTATTTCATCTCTGAGAGTTTGACGATATTCTGGTTCCAATAACTGAACAGTTTGTTGCGCACGTCAGTTTTAAAACGCATTCATTTAATGAAAACTCCCCAAAACCCAACACATACAGGACAACAACACGTTCTCTGTAATGTGACCAACAGGAGAGTGTGTACCAACTTTGCTTAAAAGGGTCTTTTTATTGTCCTTGAAAGATTTCGAAGTGATCCAACTGTATCCTTCCTCCACAGAATGTTACTTACTGACTCGATAAAAGTGTACAGACAGAATGTGTAATAAACTAAAAGTTTATTGATATGGATATGGGTTTCATCTCACCCTCACAGATTAACTAACTACTCCAGGTATTAACGAAATTTGTTACTTACAATGCATCGACAGCTTACATCCCACGTATAGATTTTTGTCATTATTTGATAGAAGCTCTTATTACCCCTGTCCATCACACAAAAATTTCTTCCCCCGATAAAATTTGCCGCGAGAAAATGAGGGTATGTGTAAAAGGCTCAGATCCGAACACACAAAGTAATTAAAACAATGTAAGATATATTTCGGTTGAGTTCTTTTATTCGGGAGGTGGAGTGGTTGGTATTTTTCTGACAAAGCCTGCAAGCACTTTACCAACATCACTATTTCATTCCAAAACGGCATTAGAAATTTGCCGTTGTCGGCGACTGTACCAACCCACCGCTTGCATTTGTGAAAAAACTGGTATTGTTTGCATTACAGTATTTCTAATGCCGTTTTGGAACGAAAGAGTGATGTTGGTAAAGTGCTTGCAGGCTTTATCAGAAAAATACCAACCACTCCACCTCCCGAAAAAAAGAACTCAACCGAAATATATCTTACATTGTTTTAATTACTTTGGGTGTTCGGAACTAAGCCTTTTACACATACCCTCATTTTCTCGCGGCAAATTTTATTGGGGGGAAGAAATTTTTGTGTGATGGACAGGGGGTAATAACAGCTTCTATCAAATAATGACAAAAATCTATACGTGGGATGTAAGCTGTCGATGCATTGTAAGTAACAAACTTCGTTAATGCCAGGAGTAGTTAGTTAATCTGTGAGGGTGAGATGAAACCCATATCCATATCAATAAACTTTTACTTTATTACACATTCTGTCTGTACACTTTTATCGAGTCAGTAAGTAACATTCTGTGGAGGAAGGATACAGTTGGATCACTTCGAAATCTTTCAAGGACAATAAAAAGACCCCTTTAAGCAAAGTTGGTACACACTCTCCTGTTGGTCACATTACAGAGAACGTGTTGTTGTCCTGTATGTGTTGGGTTTTGGGGAGTTTTCATTAAATGAATGCGTTTTAAAACTGACGTGCGCAACAAACTGTTCAGTTATTGGAACCAGAATATCGTCAAACTCTCAGAGATGAAATACAAATAGAAAATCAGTGTCACTGTAACACATAAGCAATTCATAAAATACAACATGTGGCATTTGCATGCCATTTATGCAAATTAGCAGTTGTCCTTTGTTGAACAGTATCCTCCATTTATAAAAATAGCTACCCACAGAAAAGCTTTGTCTGACCGTTTATTCTCAAATGAATCTGGTGGAAACTCAGGGGAGTGACACAGACTGTTGTTTGTTCGCTCAGGTGAAGAGGATGGTTGGTGGGTTGGTACCGGCGCCGGCAAGCTGGGTTGCTTGTCCGCATAATGTAGTATTATGGGTATGAATGATTGTCAAAACGTGTGTTTATACTTTCCTTCTTGCGACTACATGGCTATAGACAATGGCGTGGCCAACCCAAAGCTTAGGGGGGGGGGGGGGGTGGTGGTTATTGGTGATTTTTTTTATTTTTATATTTCGAATATACTTCGGCCATAACCATGAATGTTTACAGATTGTAATTGATCACATTATTTTATATTGAGTATTGTTCTGAGTACAAATGTTACTGACTTGTAGCGGTAACAGTGTTTGTAGCTATGTAGCTACAACTGTGCAACCGATGTAGCTATATAGCTACAAAAACTATTACCGCTACAACTGTTCATTTCAACTTATTGTGCATTATCCGTCTGATAACTCGATTCGGTCTTCCGCGTTGTGTCCGTGGGCAAAGCACTTACCCTCGATTGTCCACATGACGCCGCGTACTAAGGAATAATGCAAGTCGATGGTGCGCATGTCTTCAACCAATCTAAACCAGTGCGGAGTTACGATGTTGGGGAGCTGGCAGCTGCTCGTCGTTGTTCGGTGGTTCTGTCCGGGTAGTCCGGTTCCTCCACTCATTAAACTGTCACGGTCATGATTAGCCATTGTACATAAGTATGTGACCTTAAATACCAATAAATAAATAAATAATATTGTACTTTATGAACAGTGACCAGTTTTTCCAAGGAAACATGTGATAAACGTGAGGCATCAGCCCTATCAGCCAGGTTCGATTAAAATGATTATTGCTGTTGTTTCGACGCTAGAAATTCAACAATTTGAATAGTTTCAAGCAATACCAAGTATATTGGTTTATATCTCAATTTTTTTTAGCTTGGTAGTGATATTATTTTATCTGTTAGGATTTGCCTAGCTACAATTTATGGGAGAGTGCCTATTGGCACTCTCCCATGAATTGTAATGAGACAAAAATGTACAGAGAAATTTTATGGACCAAAAATAATTTAGCACTCTACCAGTTAAATAATGAATTTTGATAACATTTCATACGTTTGTGATTTACTGAACTGATTCATTAAGATATATATTGCTCATGTTTTCTTACAATCAGTTAGCTGATCTTAAATGAATGTATTGTATTTTATGCTCTTTGTGGTATAGCCAATATGCAGAGGCGGACGTGTTACACAATTACACAATGAGTTGGTAAAATGGGTGCATGCAGACATGTCAATATACATGCTTTCCTGTAATATATTATTTCCAAATCCAAACAACATTTGGCCAAAGAATCCCACCTTCAGTTGGTTTGTCCATTTCTTCTACTTCAGCCATCTTTGGGTTGGAAGATGATTGAAGTTGAAGTTGCAGGACGGTATGCACATCTAAACAAAAAACTT
This sequence comes from Pictodentalium vernedei, assembly GCA_031216915.1. Lineage (NCBI taxonomy): Eukaryota > Metazoa > Mollusca > Scaphopoda > Dentaliida > Dentaliidae > Pictodentalium > Pictodentalium vernedei. The sequence continues at coordinate 539,541,131 of CM062296.1, forward strand.
CAGTATGTCATGGCACATTTACTGATAACTGATTGTAACTTTTCTCCAACTAGGTCGAACCATGGTAGCCTTCAAAAGTTTGTACCGCTCCATTTTTATCGAGCTTCTGCCACCTCTGCTAATATGCATAATAATAACACTTTGGCAGGCGATTGATTTGTTGTGGTTCTCAAGGGAGAAGGCCTTGATTAGCCCCGTGCTCCCAAATGCCTTCTTATCCCCAAGCCCCTTCTTTCCTCCCTACATTCCAAGGCCATATCCAGGTCATTTTTGGTATCGGTATACCGGTTTGGATGCCCAAATCCAGACACCCAACCTCATCGTATTTGTATATAATCTCCATCCCAAAGTCTAATAACGCGGTTGAAATTCAGCAAATATTATACATAACTAAAACCAACTCAAAGCTAATCTCTTGATTCCTGAACTAGGATACTTTAGCTGAATAAAAATATGCTTGAGGCAATTGCACTTTTGATAAAAAAAAAATGCACGGAACAGGTATGCGGAAAGCACATGGAGGCATTTCGGTAATTTCAAATTTTGTGTCTTTTAAAAACGTTGCGTTCAGTTCAGTAATCTATAATGACAGGTGTCTCCAAATTATCCTTGGATAAGCTTACTACCCAAATGTGTGCAACTGGTAATTTTTACTGCGACCTGAGTCAATGGAGTGCAACCTTCACTTTTTCAGTATGAACTGGCGATTGCCACAAGTACGCTCAATTGTAAGATTCACATGCCGTTTAACTTGTGTATCCCATAAAGCTACATCTAGAGAGATTAAGAAAACACATTGTGATGGTTTTTTAACTTTATTGAATAGTATCATTGACATCATTTTACATTAACAATTGAACAGTTGCAAAAGATAATAAAATGCGGTTTAGGAATCGTCACAACATTCTTGGCAACAATGTTTTGAACTGATGTTCCAGGAGCCATTACCGTTGTTATCCGATTGTCCACAATTCGTCGATTGTGGTGGCCAGTTCTGATCATCGGTTGAACACTATTGTCCAAACGCTTTTTGCATAACCTGAAATCAGTTATGCAATTCAACTTTTGCAAACCATGTGATTATGCTGTTAGATATATGAAAGAACACTTTTGAGGGTTTAACAACATTTTTGACAGCCAGAGTCACTTCATGTCAGACAGTTTTATGGGTGGAGCAATGGCAAGCAACTGTTTGACTCTCCAACATACTAACTTCACACAAGCTGGGTTAGCATTGGTTGAAGACAAGTGCACCATCAACGTGCAGTGTGCCTTAGTACATGGTGCCACTGTGGGTAATCGAAGTTGAGTGTCGTGCCCAAGGACACATTGCAGTTAACCATGGTCAGATGACCCAATAAAAATGGACTTTTTCAACTCATCTCCTCCGATTTTTCATGAAACTAAGTAAACTTGTTTGGACTGGTGGAAATAGTAAAAATACCAAGTTATAATGAAATTAGTCTTGAAGTTCCAAAGATATCGCCAGGCAAAATAATGCAATTTTGCAAAAAAAATGGCAAGGCCGGTCATTTTCAAATTGTTGTATCTAACTACTGAACCAATTTTGATGTCATTGAAAAGAAAATGTTCAGAGGATTTAAAAATTGTCACCATTTATAAGCTCGGGAGTGAGTTAAAAAGTAATGACCTTTTCATCTTTACTTTGAATTTGCCCATGTGTATAACAAGACTTTAACATTTTAGCATGCCCAATTGAAAGCCCAATCTCTTTTCAGCCTAATATTAAAAAACAAGATGTAATATTTGTGGGTAGCTTGTTTTATTATTAGTACCCGGAGAGAACTGCGGAGCAACAATGAGCAGCTGTCAGCTCTCCAACATCGTAACTGTGAACTCTGCACCGCGGCACAGGCTTGGATTGGTTGAATACATGTGCATCATCGATGTGCAGTACGCCTTAGTTTGCAGATTCATCTTGCCCCATGTAGGCAATCAGGGTTATGTGCCTTGCCCAAGAACATAATGCGGGAGCGCGAATCAGTCGTTAAAGTGGTCACCCATGCAACTACTAACCGCGCTCGACGTTGCTTAACTTTGTTGATCTGACGAGAACCGGTTACCGTGATGTCACTGCGGCTCCAGGCAGTTTGTAGTTATTCAGTGAATAATGCAATTATCTGCAACATCAGGGTCAACTATTAAACCTGACTTGGTGAGTCTGAGTTGCTTGTCGCTGCTCTGTGGTTCTATCTGTGGGTTGCTCGTCATTGCTTGGTGGTTCTCTCTGGGTACTTCAGCTTCCTTCACCTGTAAAACTGTCTGAAAGTGTCATTAAACCCTAATAAATAAATAAATTAAACCTAATTCAACATACATTGGCATGGCGGGGGTTCGAACCCACGAAGAGAGAAATTCCTTCGGCATCCTGGTCTGTCGGTGGCCGAGTGGTGTGCGTGGTTCAGTATAGTTTCGCTAGGTTAGTGCCGAAGAAAACTCTCTCGGTGTGGGTCAGAAACCCCGCCATGGCAATGTAAACGAAACCAGCGCCCTTTCTTAATTCTATAGCATCCGAGAAATTTGAAAAAGACAAGTGTTGCTGATTTCTTCTGAGGTGCAGTTCGTAGATGCAACTATCTGATGAATGACTCAACATACTTCTTTAACTAGTGGAGTGCTAACTTTTTCTTAGGGAGATTTACTTATCACTTGTCGTCCGTCGTCGGCGTCCGTCGTTAACCAAATTTGGTGTACATGTTCCTTATCATATGTCTACTCACGTTTGTACAAATAAACTTGCCGCGCCCACAGGGTTGCACCAGAAGGGGCATAAGTCTGATACCACCCATAATGTTTTTCAAAAATTCAAAAAAATTTTCTTCTTCAGATCCACCATTCAGAATCTTTTCATTTGTTATACAACATCTCTGGGGGGGGGGGGGGGGGGGGGCGGGGGTGCAGATTCAATTTGTAAAAATCGAGACGCTGGGTTAATAATTGGGCTCCCTGTACAAGCCCAAATTTTACCTGAGGAAATTTCTTTAAAAATCTTCTTCAGATCCACCAGTCAGAATGCTTTCATATTTGGTATACAACATCTCTAGGGGAGCTCAGATTCAATTTTGTTCAAATCAGGTTACTTAGTTAGTATTTGGGCTCTCTATTGGAGCCCAAAGTTTAACTTGGTGCAATTTGATGAAATTTCTCTAAATTTTTTTTCTTCAGATCCATCAGTCAGAATCCTTTTATGTTTGGTATACAACATCGATATGTGTGTGGGGGTGGGGGGGGGTGGGGGCTGAGGGGGGGGGGGGGGGCTCAATTTCAAGTTTGTTTAAATCAAGTTGCTGAGTTAAACTTTAACTCTGTACAAAACGTGGAATATTCTTTAAAAATCTTCTTCAGATTCACTAATCAGAATCCTCTCATATTTGGTATACATCATCTCTTGGAGGCCAGATTTAACTTTGTTCAAATCAAGTTTCTCGATTTGGGTTCCCTATAGGAGCCCGAATTTTAACTTTGTGCAATATGAGAAGATTTCTTTAAAAATCTTCTTCAGAGCCACCAGTCAGAATCCTTTAACATTTGGTATACATCATCTCTAGGAGGGGTGAGATTCAAGTCTGTTCAAATCGTGTCCCTGGGTTGGACTTCGAAATTTTTTACCAAAATTCGAAAAAAATTTTTTTTTAGGGATTTTTTATAATTTTGTTCAATTTTGAGAAAAAGTAGATGTTTTAATATATATTCAATCCACCCAACGTTGTGCCACCAAGTGAAGAGGTAATGTTATTTCTCAAACATTTTCAAAAACTAGAACAAGTGGACAATTGTGTTTCTTGAATTGAATGGGATGGGAGGGATGGATGGCATGTAGGTTTTATGCACTTGATCTCTTATGAGAGAGGGAATTATTCTGACACCATGTCTGTCCAGCATGTATCTGTAAACTTTTAGTTTCTGTCAATTAACTTGAAAACGATCATACTCATCTCCTGGTATTGTGTTGATGGTGGACAGTAGAAGGTTCCGGTTGATAATTGTCTGCATTCAATAACTAACTAAGGTGGCCATTTTGTTTTTTTGTTTTCAATCAGTTAACTCCCGAATGCTCTCAAAGATCAGTCTCATCTCTTGGGGATGTATTGAGGATGGTAGTGAAAGGTTCCTCTCAATAGCTGTCCAGATTCAATATTCAATATGGCTGCCATGGCAGCCATATTGATTTGGCCATGTTGTACATCTTGATTTTGGTTTCCGTCAGTTAACTCAGAACAACTTCACCTATCATTCTCATCTCTTGGTGATGTGTTGGGGTGAGGTAGTGGAAGGTTTCTTTTGAGAATTACCTGGATTCCACATCCAGTATGGCTCTACAGTAGCCGTCTTGATTTTGGTTCCAGTCAATTAACTCGAGAATGCCTTCACTGGGCAGTACCATCTCTTAATGATGTAATGAGGATGGGTAGTAGAAGGCTCCTTTTGATAATTGTCCGGATCCCACTGATCATTTCAGCATGAAGTTAGGGGCACACGCTATGCTCACTAGTGCCAAGAAGGGAGGGGGAGGGTCTAAACTTCCCTGGGGCCTGGGCTTCATGAGGGGCCCAGTATTTTTGGTGTTTTAAAAATATGACTAAGTTGAAAGTGGGAAGGCTTTTCATATGGGACTCCAGATGCTGGAGGAGGTGGCAAGAGTACGAAGTTACATTACTGACCAGGTTCCTTTCATATAAAAAAAAACAAAATAGTTTCCAGTATGTTGGTTTTCCACCGATCTTTCCTGCATTGTGGTAGTCACGATTATTTTTGGAGAAAAAAATCACCATGCACACAGAAATACAGGTAATAAATTACCCAAATTGTAAGGAAATAATTGAGTAAATATTGTCAAGAAACTGCAGGAGAATACTTCAAAAAACACCCCCACCCCTCAGGGACCATAACGCCCATTCTACACATTGTCCTTAAGCCTGTCCTTGGTCTCGGCGGCCCCCTGGCTATGCTTTGCAATGTTCTTGTTTCTAAATAACCCCATCATGAATCATCATAGGTCCGATTTCTCTCATATTTAGTAAATAACATAACTGACAAGATGGTATTAAAGGTTTCTGAAAGAAGCATTGGGGGTGGGGATTTTAACAGTGTTCTAAAATAAAGAAAACTGTTCTTGTCGTAAACACAGACCCAAAACATACTTTCATATATTATGACATACAATATCTTTGACATGATGAGGTTGTTTGAGGGGTGTGGTGGCTTTTCGGTAACCGGGTCTCACTAGTTCACCGAAGTTAAGCAATGTCGAGCCCGGTTAGTCCTTGGATAGATGACCGGCTGAGCGATCGATTCGGACTCCCTCATTGTGCCCTTGGGCACGGCATCAACCCCGATTGTCCACTTGGGGCACAACAACGCCATGCACTAAGGAGTACTGCATGTCGATGGTGTGCATGTCTTCAACCACTTTAACCCTGCCTGTGCTGCAGCGCAGAGTTATGATGTTGGGGAACTGGCAGCTGCTCGGTGGTTCTCTCCGGGTAATCCGACTTCCTACACCCGTTAAACTGTCACTGACACGCTATGACTTTGACTGTTAAAGTGTCGTTAAACCTTAATGAATAGTTGAGGTTGTTTGAATGAAAAGAGTGCAGGTATGATTACAAGTGACATTGTGGCCTGTAATGTAGGCCTGTGGGTAATGGAGAAATGCTTAAATCAAGCTGTTGAAAATACAATATGTTTTCTTTTTTTGAATTCACTGCAAAAAAAACCTTTGCACAATCCATTCCAATGAAGAGCGATAAGTTGAGTTTAAATGTTTTTTAGGGATTTTTATTGGATGGTTTTGGCCATCATATTGGATAAAGAGTTGCGATAAATGAGATTTACACTGCCAGTTGCTCAGTTAATAATGAATTTTTTTATAACCAGAAAGTGTGACTGTGCGATGCACAGGGTTAGTCACACTTTTTGGTTATAAAAAATTGGAAACTACTATATTACGCACCACCTGAAAATGTACGCTCATTAATGCTGTGCATGCACATAGGGTGCAGGATTCAAGGAATAATGGAAATACTCAATATACTGGAGTGTGGAAATTTTTTTAAGATCAGTTTCAAAAATGAAAACCTGTTCTATTTTCATTGAATAGTTTGTTAGCTCACCTGACTGAAAGTCAGGGTAAGCTTTTCCAGATCACTTTTTGTCCGTCGTCCGTCGTATGTCGAGAAGGTGGTGTTTGGGTCATTTTCTCCCAAGCCACTGTCTGCAGTTTAATGCAAATTCCCACGAGTAGCAGTTATATAGGGTCTTTTGGGTTTTTCTTCAAATTGGGTTTCTGCTCATATTGTGGATGGGGTGGGGCTAAAATGCACACAATTTTAAAAAATCTTCTTCTCATGAACCAGCCGTAATAGAGACTTGATATTTGGTATGCAGCTTCCTTTTGAGGTGTAGACTCAAGTTTGTTCAAAAGAAGTTTGACGGGCAATATTTGCCTTTGTTCTGAGAGGGGCAAGAATTTTTGCCCCGCCCAGAATTTCTATTTTCTGAGCCAAGAGGCCAATTTGAACCAAATTTAATATGAGGTATTATTGGGTTATAGGTACTTAATTTATGTCAAACATTTTTTTCCTGCTGCCCCGTGGGAACCTCAGGAGCCATAAATAGAAGAAAAAAAACCGAAAACGTCCATATCTCCAAAACTGCGAGGCACTGAGAATTTTTATTTGGTATGAGGCTTCCTTCGGACCATCAGAACGGAATGGTAGAAAAGAATTGCCATCTGTTTTGTCATTAGATACTTTTTTTCAGGACTTTTAAAAAAATGCTGAGTCAGCATTTTTTAACACTGTGGGCAATGGGAGAAAAATGAAAGAATCGTTTGCTTCCAAATCACGGCTCCAAAATCTTTCATATTTTACATATAGCATCTGTGGAACATTGATTCACATATTTGTTGAAATCAAATCCCCTCGGTCCATATTTGGGTTCCCTATGGGAGCCCAAATGTTCAAATTAGTGCAGTATGAGGAATATTCTTTAAAAATCGTCTTCTTTAGATCTACCAATAAAAATCCTTTGATATTTGGTATGCAGCATGCTTACGGGGGTGAGATTCAAGTTTGTTCAAGTCAAGTCCCTGGGTTCATATTTAGGCTGAAAATGTGGGGTCCCGGTCCGGACTTAGAAATTTTGGACCAAAATCCAGAAATGAGTTTGTTTTGTTTTTATGCATTTTGGTCCATTTTAAGATAATTTTTTTTTTTTTTACACTGAAAATTTGGGGTCCGGGTGGGACATAGAAATTTAGGACCAAAATCCGGAAATTAGTTTTTTTTTTTTTTATGCGTTTTGGTCAATTTTAAGAAGAAAAAAAAATTTTAGCCTGAAAATATTTTGTTTGGGACTTCGAAAAATTCCGAACAAAAATATAAAAAAAATATATTTTTTATGCGTTTATCACAATTTTGGGACGTAAAAGTGCAGGAACTGAAAATAGAAGGAAAATCTTGTGTATTGTGTGGGCACAATCGCTTCATCTACCGGGTAGCTGGTATATGCCTCTCTTAGGAGGGGCGTATGCAGCTTATTCAAGTCAAGTCCCTGGTTTGCTATTTAGACTACCATGTCCGGAGATCGCCCTCAGGCCCTTTGGGGCCTCTTGTTTCAATTCTCCTTTACATGAAATTCTGGCGAGAGGTGGCAGAATTTAAATTAAAAAGGGATCAACGGAATTGTCATTTCTTTGATTCTCAGAACATGAAAAATGACTTATTTCTAAAACTGGTCTGCTGGAACATTTATTGATCACAGGTAGAAAAGTGTCTCAGTCACCACTATGTGTTGCTATAAATAACCAATGATCAAGTTAAAAAAAAACTTCTTAACCTGATGCCTCGCAATCGTGGCTGGCCTTTTAAAAATTAAAACACAAATATGTTGATGGTGTGTTCCATTCACCCAAAAAAACTGACTCGAGGGATGAGCTATTATCACCTTCTTACAAGTTAGTTTATATTGTATGTAAAATGTTTCTGCCTGTTTCCCCAACTATCCTGATCTATCAAACGTGAAACACTTGACATGATGGTTGTTCACTGCGGCGATTTGATTCGATCAAATGTCCTCAATTCAGTAACAAAGTGAATCAGATGGGGAGGCCTATTGAAGTATCATTTCGAAATCCAAATAATTCCAGGGTCATATTGAACACATGACAATGCTTCATTTGGTAAAACAGCAGTCTCATTTTACACAATAATTTTCAAGAATTAAAATATGTAACACAACAGAGAGAGAACAGGTCTTGTAATATTTATAATGTAATACTCATCAATTCAGCATAGGATGGCATTTAACCCTATATTAGGGCTGCATGGTGTTTGAAACTGAATCTGAACGTACATAACACAATCGTGACTTGAGCCATCACAATCATACATAACACAATCGTGACTTGAGCCATCACAATCGGAACACACATAACGCAATCGTGACGACTTGAGCCATCACAATCGGAACATACATAACACAACCGTGACTTGAGACATCACAATCATACATAACACAATCGTGACTTGAGCCAGCACAATCATACATAACACAATCGTGATTTGAGCCATCACAATCGGAACATACATAACACAATCGTGACTTGGGCCATCACAATCGGAACATACATAACACAATCGTGACTTGAGCCATCACAATCATGCATAACACAATCGTGACTTGAGCCATCACAATCATACATAACACAATCGTGACTTGAGCCATCACAATCGGAACATACATAACACAATCGTGACTTCAGCCATCACAATCGAAACATACATAACACAATCGTGACTTGAGCCACCACAATCGGAACATACATAACGTAATCGCGACTTGAGACATCACAATCATACATAACACAATCGTGACTTAAGCCATCACAATCATACATAACACAATTGTGACTTGAGCCATCACAACCGAAACATAAATAACACAATCGTGACTTGGGCCACCACAATCGGAACATACATAACACAATCGTGACTTGAGCCATCACAATCATACATAACACAATCGTGTCTTGAGCCATCACAATCATACATAACACAATCGTGACTTGAGCCATCACAATCATTCATAACACAATCGTGACTTGAGCCAACGCAATTATAAATAACACAATCGTGACTTGAGCCAGCACAATCATACATAACACAATCGTGACTTGAGTCATCATAATCGGAATATACATAACACAATCGTGACTTGCACCATCATAATCGGAACAAATCATATGTCTTGATGTTACAGTTTGAATACCCCTTTCCCCAACGCAGATTGTATCAAAATTTATTTTTTTAAACATTAGTTTTTCAAATTTTTAAAAAAAATTACAATTAAATCACATGTGACCGCTCATTAGAATGAACTTGTCAAGCTCGCTCCAATTAGAAGTCACATGGTATGGTTTTGTTGAAACTTTTTGAAAAAATAATATTTGTTCAACTGCACATTTTGTGTTACCCGGGTGGATGCGGTCTATTTGTTAGGTAGAGTGATAATATTATTTGTTTGGGACTACAGTTGAAAAACTCGAGACATCTTGAAAATTAAATTGTGGTTTAGTAAATAATGTTGATAAATCTATGTTTTTGCCATTACACCGATATTTAATCAATACTGGTTTGAATACCGGTATGAATTGGTTTATTGATATACCATGAAGCCCTACCCTCTGTACTCTGATGTAAAAATGGCAAAATATTCAGCAGCAAATATTTCCCACAATATAGTTTGATATTTAACCAAATGTGCATTGTTTGAGAAAGCTCAGTGAACTCTGTCAAGCAAGATACAATTGATTAAATTCAAAGTTAAACAAGAGAGAAACAGAATGATTGGCGAAAATTCTTTTGCACTAACAGTGTGTTTAAAGGTAAAATTTTACACTTGGCGAGCTCCACCAGTGTTGATGTATAGTTAAGTGTCTGCATGGTTATAAACACATGATAATCTCTACGCCCTATTGACGGTCAAATATCACATGTTTCCTTTGTGGATTTGTGGAATTTTGCTTGTTTTGGGTTTTCATTGGGATTTAATGACAATTTCAGCAGACATGGTGACATCATGTCGCGACAGTTTATGGGTGGAGGAAGCCAGAGAGAAGTTCAGAGAACAGCAAGGTATAACTGTCAGACTTTTCAACATAATAACCAGTCACAAGTAGAGGTCATCATGCAGTATGCCTTAGTTAACAGTATCACCATACCCCCACGTTGGTAACTAACATAAAACCAGTCACATGTAGAGGTCATGTAGAATGCTTTAGTTCATAGTGCCACCATACCCCCACGTTGGTAACTAACATAAAACCAGTCACATGTAGAGGTCATACAGTATGCTTTAGTTCACAGTGCCACCATACCCCCACGTTGGTAACTAACATAAAACCAGTCACATGTAGAGGTCATGTAGTATGCTTTAGTTCACAGTGTCACCATACCACTACGTTGGTAACCAACATAAAACCAGTCATATGTAGAGGTCATCATGCAGTATATCTTAGTTCACTGTGTTACCATACCACCACGTTGGTAACCAATATACTAACCAGTCACATGTAGAGGTCATCATGCAGTATCCCTTAGTTCACAGTGTCACCATACCCCCACGTTGGTGACCAACATACTAACCAGTCACAAGTAGAGGTCATCATGCAGTATGCCTTAGTTCACAGTGTCACCATACCACCACGTTGGTAACCAAGAACCAGTCACATGTAGAGGTCATACAGTATGCTTTAGTTCACAGTGTCACCATACCACTACGTTGGTAACCAACATAAAACCAGTCATATGTAGAGGTCATCATGTAGTATATCTTAGTTCACTGTGTTACCATACCACCACGTTGGTAACCAATATACTAACCAGTCACATGTAGAGGTCATCATGCAGTATCCCTTAGTTCACAGTGTCACCATACCCCCACGTTGGTGACCAACATACTAACCAGTCACAAGTAGAGGTCATCATGCAGTATGCCTTAGTTCACAGTGTCACCATACCACCACGTTGGTAACCAAGAACCAGTCACATGTAGAGGTCATACAGTATGCTTTAGTTCACAGTGTCACCATACCACCACGTTGGTAACCAACATAAAACCAGTCATATGTAGAGGTCATCATGCAGTATCCCTTAGTTCACAGTGCCACCATACCACCACGTTGGTAACCAAGAACCAGTCACATGTAGAGGTCTTCATGCAGTATACCTTTATTCACAGTGTCACCATACTTCCACGTTGGTAACCAACATACTAACCAGTCACATGTAGAGGTCATCATGCAGTATGACGTAGTTCACAGTGTCACCATACCACGACGATAGTAACCAACTTACTAACCAGTCATATGTAAAGGTCATCATGCAGTATACCTTAGTTCACAGTGCCACCATACCACCACGTTGGTAACCAAGAACCAGTCACATGTAGAGGTCTTCATGCAGTATACCTTTGTTCACAGTGTCACCATACTACCACGTTGGTAACCAACATACTAACCAGTCACAAGTAGAGGCCATCATGCAGTATGCCTTAGTTCACTGTGTCACCATACCACCACGTTGGTAACCAACATACTAACCAGTCACATGTAGAGGTCATCATGCAGTATACCTTAGTTCACAGTGTCACCATACCCACACGTTGGTAACCAACATACTAACCAGTCACATGTAGAGGTCATCATGCCGTATACCAGTAGTTAACAGTGCCATCATACCACCACGTTGGTAACCAACATACTAATCAGACACATGCAGAGATCATCATTCAGTAAGCCTTAGTACACAGTGTCACCATACCCCCACGTTTGTAATCAACATACTAAGCAATCACATGTAGAGGTCATCATGCAGTATGCCTTAGTTCACAGTGTCACCATACCACCACGTTGGTAACCAACATACTAACCAGTCAATTGTAGAGGTCATCATGCAGTATACCTTAGTACAGAGGGTCACCATACCACCACGTTGGTAACCAAGAACCAGTCACAAGTAGAGGTCATCATGCAGTATACCTTAGTTCATAGTGTCACCATACTCCCACTTTCGTAACCAACATACTGACCAGTCACAAGTAGAAATCATCATGCAGTATGCCTTAGTTCACAGTGTCACCATACCACCACGTTGGTAAACAAGAACCAGTCACAAGTAGAGGTCATCATGCAGTATACCTTAGTTCAAAGTGTCACCCTACCCAACGTTGGTAACCAAGATCACGTGTTTTCCCCTAAGGACACATTGCTGATAGCAGAGGTCATAATCTCAATGTCGACCTTCTGGGTTTTTTATGTTGAAATCGTATGGCGTATTTCTGTCCGTTCATCCATCTGCCTGTATGCCAGAGAGGATGAAAAAATGTGGCCGCCAGAGACTGTATTCTAATGCTTAACCCGATGCCTCTCCTGTCTGCATAACGATTGGTACTGTCAACAAAATACGTCTTTTTTGAGAATCTGGTAAGGGTTGGTCCCAGTTTTCTCCATTGAGAACTGGGGAAAAAAACCCAAATATTGTGTATACAGTACAAGTCAAAATAAACTAAATAAACTACTGCTGCTGCCCTGACAAGATCAGAATCTGATATCATTTTCTGGAAAGCTGTCAGTGAGAGTATTCCAGAAAATGATACCACCTATTTGTCTTATCAGTGTAGGAAGAGAGAGATATATAGTTTATAGGCGCTATCCCACAACTTACTTTGACTTGTACTATAAACAAATGCAGCTGTAATCATGTTAATACATGCATTACTCTCAAGTTACTTATCAGAAATACTGATTGATGACAGATGTTTGGAGAGCATAGAATATTTGTTTATTTTGTCTTCCCATCATGTAGAGCTGACCAGTTGACCTGATCATTCAAGATATGACAAATTATTTCAATAAAATGTTGTGTTTCCTGTAACCCATTTACCAATCCATCCGAAGCAATTTCAAAGAGAATACTGTCTGAAAAAAAATGAAAAAATTTCAATTCATAAAATTGTGTGGATTTTCAAGAAATCTTTGAAATTATATGGCCAAATGTTTTGAAACTTAACGTGACTGAAGACTGAAACACCCTCTATCCGTGATCATCATTTAATCTTCATCGGATTGCAACTATGGCTGCAATTGTGGCTTATAGTAACTGTAGAAACCCTATAGGAAATCACATTTTCATCTTCTATGGAACTCCTGAATCAATGTGAACCAAACTTGGCAGGCCTGGCCTATGAGAGGTTCACTCCAACTGTTACTCATTTTATCCCTGTTGGATGAAAAACGTGGCCACCAGAAGCATTCTTTGATTCTGATCGGCCAATTTTGAAAACTCTTCTCCTCTGAAACTACAAGGTCAAAAGTTCACATTATTGAGGACTGGGACACATTCTACCAATGATTCCCTTGTAATGTGGATGTAATGTGGATGTAATGTTGCAAACATGGCCACAATTGAAGCTCTTAGTTCCATGGAAAACCTATGGCAAATCACATTTTTATATGTAGTTCTACCAGGTGAGCGATTACAGGCTCTTTAGAGCCGCCAATTCTAAATTCCCGTTCACAAATTTCCCAGTTCCATTCCCTACTCAAACAACAATTCAATGCACAATCTGTGTCTTGAGCTGAGTTAAGCTTGTTCCAACGAGGGGTCATAAACTATGTTTCTGACGCAAAATAAATATTTATTCAAAAATTTGGTTTGCAAGTGTCATTTTCCTTTCGTAATAGGTAAAGGGATAAAAACAGGCCGTTCCATCGTCAAACTGAAGGTGAGGAAATGGAGTTCTCCTTAAAAACTCTTATGGCGAGTATGGAGCAGCTTTCCTGGATATGTTATAGGTGATTGAACCATAGATAGAACCGTACAAATGGTTGAATGGGTTCATGTTTATCATACAAGTTTGGTTTGAACGGATACATATACTACTTAACATTCAGCTATCAGCTCATATGCCCAAAATACATCCTATAAAATTCGGCGTGAAGGCCAGTTTTCTTGATTGTCCGTACTTAAATTCTACTTGTTGTCGGTTACCATTTTGAAGAGTGTGGGAACAGGGCAGTGGAACCAATATAAATTTCCCACTAAATATTTTCTTCAACCCTTTGCGTAACGAGTTGACTGAGTCAGCCCATGTGATATACAAAAATCGCCATTCAAACTTTATTGTTTTTGCCTCTTCCTTGCAGGACAGAGCTTGTGGTCCTGATCGAAACGAGCTCATTGAGCTTGTTCCGATGGGGACCGTGGGCTGTGTTTTGTGGAAGGGAGACAAAAAGAGACTGTTTTGGAAGATCAATTGGTACTGTCCAATGTATGTAAATTGCTCTAGCTGAAGGGTTGAGAAATACTTCAGCTCTCTGAATTACAAGACGATACCACCTCACAACCTATCCAGTATGACATGTATATAATATATCTTATTTTGTTACAAACTGTATATACTTGTAATCTTATAATTCCTGTTTTTCCTTTCACCCTCTTAAGACACTACAACACACTCTTACTGCCACACAAACATTCTATACCAAAAACACTAACCGCACTCCACGGCGCACTGACACCTTCTCTCCACCTGTCACTTATCCTCTAAACATGGGTATTAACATAGAGCAGCGCAGGTCGGCAATCGGACTTCATTATAATTTTCTCGTGTGTAGGTACTGTGTGACCAGACAACCGATCGGAACTCAGCACTCTGTGAAGATCCGCACCGTTAAACTCCGTCTCTCATTGGCTCTGTGTGTCATCCTTGGTATCATTCTCCTGTCTGGGGACATTAAAGTTAACCCTGTGCCATCCAGAACTGAATCAGTAGATATAACCAGTATTTCTATACTCAATTATAATATCAGAAGCATCAGAAATAAGCTCGATCATATTACAGATGATATAGACGATTTTGATATAATCTGCTTCACCGAAACGCACCTCCATCCCAGTTTTAATTCCGACAATGTGCTAATCCCGGGTTACCTCCCACCAGTCAGAAAGGCCAGGAACCAACACGATGGCGGTGTCGCGGTTTATTTCTCAAATGAAATATATGCCAAACGTTTACCGGAACTAGAATTTGACCAGTCGGTCTTATGGTTTGAGATTACCTCAAAACGCAAGTTCTTGCTCTGTTTAGCATATCGATCAGTTCAATTATCTAGTAACGAATACTGGGAGAAGCTGGAAGGCGCCATTAAAGACTCACTCAGTATAAACCCGTCCCTGATAATCACCGGAGATTTAAATAGCGACCTTCTTAACCCTTCTAGTCTTTTAAATGAAATTGTAAATTATTACAACCTCCATAACGCCTTCAAAGAACCGACTCGTGTAACACCAACCTCAAGTATTTTATTGGACCCTATAATAGTAAGTGATGGTGTTGTGGTTTTAAACTCAGAAGTCCACGAACTTGGTGTCTCCGACCATAAGGCTGTACCAGCAGCTATAGAGACAGGCATAACACACAACGAAACGAAAATTCGACAGCTTTGGAACTACAACAGGGCTGATTTCCCCAAAATGAACACTCTGATATCCGAAACAGATTGGTCCGACACTGCTACACTTGATGCGTCATACCACAAATTTGCAACATTTTTTTTGATATTGCCACAGAATGTATTCCATCTCACAGGGTAGTCATCCGTCCTAATGATAAACCCTGGTTTGACTCAGCTCTTCGCCGTGAAATTCGTCAGAGAGATCGTCTTCGCAAACGAGCTTTGAAAGACCGAAACCTATAAATAATTGAAAAATATCAACATGCCCGTAACAAAGTAAATAATATGAAAAAGAAGGCTAAATCTACTTATTTTTCAAATCTAGATACTTCACTTGCAGTGAGTAGAAACCCTAAAGTCGTTTGACACACTGTCAAACAGTTACTGAATAATTTTGTGAGTAAGCCTTCCGTCCCCTTTCTAAACCACAAAGATGATGCAGGCAGCACAGTTATGATAACAGATAACAAGGACAAAGCCAATCTGCTCAATAAAACATTTCTATCAAATAGTAAAATAAATGATGATGGACATAGCTTACCTGATTTCAGATCAAAATGTTCTGAGAGCCTGTCTGAAATTGACTTTTCCGAAGACGATGTGAGCCGGATTCTTAGCAATCTAGATACCAAAAAAGCAACTGGACACGACGGTATTAGCAACCGTATGCTAAAAGAAACCAAAACCACAATATGCAAACCATTGGTTCAGTTATTTAGGCTCCCATTCTCCTTACGTGTCTACCCATCAGAATGGAAGCTGGGAGCAGTCGTGCCGATTTTTTAAAAGGGAGATGCCCATGATCCTAATAACTACAGACCAGTCTTTCTTCTTAGCTGTGTCAGTAAAGTTATGGAGAGGATTGTTTTTAACCAAATGTACGAACATTGTTGTGCTAATAATTTATTTTTTAAATATCAGTCTGGTTTCCTGCCCCAGCATAGCACCGTTTGCCAACTCATCGAAATATATCATAATCTCTGCTTGGCCTTTGATAGGAACCAGTTTTCTCTTGGAGCATTCTGTGATATATCAAACGCATTTGATAGAGGGTGGCACAAAGGACTTATTTACAAACTGAGACAAAACGGTATATCTGGACCACTCATCGAGTGAACCAGCAGCTATTTGTCTGATCGTGAACAAAGGGTAACTTGTAACTCAATTTCCTCCGAGTACTTATCTGTTAATTGTGGTGTTCCACAGGGTTCTGTCTTGGGAACGATCCTCTTTTTGATATACATCAATGACATTTCTGAAAATCTGGATTCACCGGACGTGTGTCGATTATTTGCGGATGATACAAGCTTAACAGAAAGTGGGCACGAACCGGATGGCATTGCTACAAAGTCCAATGAAAACCTCAAAGCCATTTCCGAATGGGCAAATACATGGTTAGTTACGTTTAACCCTTCAAAAACCTAAATTGTTCTATTCTCCAAGAAACAGGTTAACCTAAATAATGCTGTACTGTTTGGTGAGACGCCACTTGAACTCGCAATGTCACACACCCACCTCGACCTGACCTTACAGGGGGACCTAAATTGGCATAGCCAAATTAATAGACTATGTAAAAAGGCCAACGCCAGTCTATCCCAGCCAAGAAAACTTAAGTATATCCTTGGTAGAAAAAGCCTTGAAATTCTATATAAATCATTTATACTCACTATTTTAGAAAACGCGGATGTGGTATGGGCTGGTGCACCGGATTACCTACTTTCAAAATTGGATAGAATCCACTCCGATGCAGCTAAATAATATCCGGTCTAACGAGACCTGCCCCAGTATTTACTTTACTTGCAGAACTTGGCTGGGAAACCCTTAGACATAGACGCCATCTCCACAAAATGATCACAATTTTCAAAACTGCAAATAACCAGGCCCCCAGATACCTATTGGACTTATTACCCAGAACGTTTGAGGACATTTCTCCGTATAGCACCCGGTTCCAATCCAATTTTCAACTACCACTTACACACACGGAAGTATTTAAGCGGTCATTTATTCCCTCTTGCATTTCCGAATGGAATGCACTACCTCTAGAAGTTAGACAGTCTGATTCACTGAATAACTTTGTTAAATATTTCAATACAGGCGTGTGTAGACCACCTACGTACTTTAACAATGGCGATAAGGCGGTTAATATAATACACTGCAAGCTGCGAAATTCCTGTAGCGACCTAACTTTTGATAAATACTCTAACTATATTCAAAATACACCTAACTGTTCATGTGGTTATGAGACCGAAGACGCTAACCATTACTTCTTCAACTGCAGTAACTACTCAGACGAAAGACTTGTTCTATAGAGAAATCTTGTGCATCTGCCAATAAGAACGGCCAATGATCTTCTTTATGGTATTCCAAACTTACCGGATTCCGTCAATATTCACCTTTTTCGCAGTGTACAAAATTTCATAAAAACCACGAAGCGGTTTTAAGACCAGACCGCTAGGTGAGCACAGGAGTCTAAAAGCATCTTTTTCCAATTCTATTGATCTTTAAAGTCAGTGGTCATGTCTGTTTATCTCACACATGGCTCATTTCTATTCGCTTGTTTGTCCTGTCTGTCCTGGCAAAAGTAGTGGTGTGGACTCCGTCGGAGTAGCGGTAGTGCCGAAAAGTGGGCCATCGGCTTGTTGACCCAAGCCAGCAGTGTTGTAGTCTGGCATTTCATTTTTCTTCTCCCCCCCCCCCCCTCACTTCTTTGTTTTGTCCCTTGCAAAGTTGAGTACCCATCAGCTTTCTTCTCTAACTTTGTGCACACACAAAATTGTTTAAATATATACATACATTTTGTTTCGCCATTACATATAAATTCATGTAACTACTTGTAAACATGTCATAATTTGTAATTGTAAACGTATTTCAAGGAAAGGATATAATCTAAGTGCTGGGCACTTGTTATCCAATCCTTTTTGTTGATTACAAACAAATAAAATATGTTTAATCTAATGTAATCTAATCTACAAGTTTGGTTGGGTGCAAGAATATCAGGAGAGGAATTACTCACACCAGCATTCACTGAAGTCTGTTTATGTGGTTTAACATCGCTTAAAAATCCCAGCAGTTCCCAATGAATATCAACATGCAGTCATTCGACAAACACTTTGTTTTGTACTTGGAATTTGGTGATCTAAAAACTTTCTCGCGAGACATCATTTTTTTAGCTCAACTTTGGCGAAGCCAAATTTGAGGTATTGTCATGGCCCGCCGTCCGTCTGCCCATCCGTCGTGGTGTCAACACGGCTTGGGCTGGAGGCCGTATTTATGAACCGATCGTTACGAAACTTCCTGGGTACTTTTGTTATCACTATGGGACGAGAACGAGTGTTTTGGGGTCCGGTCCGAAATTCAAGACGGCCTCTGGCAGCCATTTTGTACAAAATTAGATGCAATCAGATTTTTGCGCAGAACTTCCATATGAAAGCTCTGATTTGCATTAATTTTTGTATGAATGTTTAGTACCATGGGATACATCACATATAATACAGGTTTTCTTCTCGTGCGTAAATTATGCAAATTAGACTAACTTTGATTTATTTAGTGTTACTTTCAGCACTGTAAGTGTAAATGCCAAATACGGCTTGGGCTAGAGGCCGTATTTATGAACCGATCTTTACGGAACTTCTTGGGTACCTTTGTTATCACCGTGGGACAGGAACAAGTTTTTGGTGTCCGGTCTGAAATTCAAGATGGCCACTGGCAGCCATTTTGTACAAAATTAGGTGCAATCAGATTTTTGCGAACTTCCATATGTAAGCGCTGATTTCAATAATTTTTTGTATGAATGTTTAGTACCATGGGATACATCACATATAATACGGGTTTTTTTCTCGTGCATAAATTATGCCAATTAGACTAACCATGATCTATTTAGTGTTACTTTCAGCACTGTGACTGAAAATGCCAGTACGGCTCAAGCTAGAGGCCGTATTTATGAACCAATCTTTACGAAACTTCTTGGGTACCTTTGCTATCAGCGTGGGAAGAGAACGAGTGGTTTTGTGTTCGGTCCGAAATTTAAGATGCCCACCACCCACCAGCAGCCATTTTGTACTTTTAAGTGCAGTCAGTTTTTTTGTACAGAACTTCTGTATGAAAGTTCTGATTTGAATAAATTTTTGTGTGAATGTTTAGTAACATAGATTACATCACATATAATACAGGTTTTTTTCACGTGCAGAAATTATGCAAATTGGATGAAATTTGATTTATTCAGTGTCACTTATGCACAGTAAGTGCACATGTCAATACGGCTCGGGCTAGAGTCTGTATTTATGAACCGGTCTTCACGAAACTTCTTGGGTACCTTTGTTATCACCGTGGGACGAGAACGTGTGTTTTTGGGCGCAGTCCAAAATTCAAGATGGCCGCCATCATCCATTTTGTACCAAAATTAGTGCAATCAGTTGCAAGCTGAGAGGTCCTCGGTTCGAATCCCACCTGCGGCGACCGCGTTGTATCCTTGGGCAAGACACTTCACCCCCATTGCCAACGTGGGGGCACGGTGACGTTGTGTACTAAGGCGTACTGCACGTCGATGGTGCACCTGTATTCAACCAATGCTAACCCTGCTCGTGTGGAGTTGGTATATTGGGGAGCTGACAGTTGCTCGCCGTTGCTTGGTGGTTCTCTCCGGGTACTCCGGCTTCCTCCACCCGTAAAACTCTCACGGTCATGGTTAGACATTGTGCAGAAATATGTGACCTTAAACACCAATAAATAAATAAATAAATAAATAAATAGTGCAATCAGTTTTTTTGTACAGAACTTCTGTATGAAAGTTCTGATTTGAATAAATCTTTGTAAGAATGTTTAGTAACATGGAATACATCACATATACCTGTTTTTTTTCTTGTGCAGAAATTATGCAAATTAGATGAACTTTAATTTATTCAGTGCTACTTATACACTGTAAGTGCACATGTCAATACGGCTAGGGCTGGAGGCTGTGTTTACGAACCGATCTTCACGAAACTTCTTGGGTACCTTTGTTGTCACCTTGGGACGAGAATGAGTGTTTTTGGGTGCGGTCCGAAATTCAAGATGGCTGCCGGCGAGCATTTTGTACCAAAATTAGTGCAGTCAGTTTTTTGTACAGAACTTCTGTATAGAAGTTCTGATTTGAATAAATTTTTGTATGAATGTTTAGTAAAATGGAATACATCACATATAATACATGTTTTTTTCTCGAGAAGAAATTATGCAAATTAGATGAACTTTGATTTATACAGTGCTACTTATACCCAGTAAGTGCATGTGTCAATACGGCTCAGGCTAGAGGCCGTATATATGAACCAATCTTTACGAAACTTCATGGGCACCTTTGTTATCACCGTGGGACGAGAACGAGTGTTTTGGGCTGCGGTCCAAAATTCAAAATGGCCGCCAGCAGCCATTTTGTAACAAAATTAGTGAAATCAGTGTTTTGTACAAAACTTCTGTATGAAAGTTCTGATTAGAATAATTTTTTGTAGGAATGTTTAGTGACATGGAATACATCACATATAATATGGTTTGTTTTCACGTGCAGAAATTATGCAAATTAGATAAACTTTGATTTGTTCAGTGCCACTTGTACACAGTAATTGCACATGTCAATACGGCTCGTGCTAGAGTCTGTATTTATGAACCAATCTTCACGAAACATCTTGGGGTATCTTTGTTATCACCTTGTGACAGGAACGAGTGTCTTTGGCTGTCTTTGTTATCACTGTGATATGAGAACAAATATTTTTGAGTTCAGTCAGACCCATTCTGGGACTCAAAGATTTCTTTTCTAGTTTAGCATCTAACTATCACCCCACCTTTACAATACTTTACCTATATATTTGTTACAGGCTACAGTCAGTTTTTATGTACAGACTGTTAAAATACTTTGCATGTACCTTTGTTATCAGGTCATTACCTAAATGTTTGTCATTGCAGTGTCACATACTATACATGTACATGTCTTAAACAAGTTGAGCTACAATGTCATTTCCACTTTCATTTAGAAGTGACATAAGTCAAAGGATGTTTTCAGATTTTGTCTTCATTGTTCTTAGTTTGAACTGCATGTTTGCCATTGTCATGTCATATTTTAAATGTTAACCCATACAGTCATTAGTCAATATTCCGATTTTTTGGGGGATGATAAAATAAATTAGAAAGTTTATGTTTTGATATTTAATCAGTGTATAGTACCAGAGTTTGTGCAGAAATAACAAAAATCCAGCTACTATACACTTTACAACATGAAAATAAATGTTCTGTTATGTCAGAATGGGGCCATGTATTCCCAGAAGTATGACTGGTTCCATTCTGATGTTGAAAAATTACAAAAACCTGTACTCGGGTTGTAGCCCTGCGAATCACATCGAATCGAACCTCAAATTGAATCATGTCAATTATTGGAAATCAAATTGAACCTTGAATCGAAGCTCTTGAGGATGACCAATAAAGGGGGTGGGGGGGTGCTTTAAACCTGATTTGTCCGACTCTGATGGCCCAAGTCCAAAGTGATAAAATAATTGAACTACATCATCAAGGCGTGCCTTCATCGAAGCCATGCCTTGATGTAGCAGGTGTATTACCCTGAAAGGATTATATTTCATCCGTCGACATTGCTCAGAAACCTTAAATTTTGCATTTAGGAGTGGTGTACTGGTGATATTGGAAATAGCATGGCTGACAGCACAAGTACAGATATTATTTGATGTAGTGCAATTTACATTCAGTCTTTTATTTCAACATTATTTATGTACGATTTCCATCTGAACTATTTGTTTTGTTAGACGATGAAGTTGACTGATACCAAGTTATATTTCTATGAAAAAGATTTGAGAGGAAACGAATCGAGCAGTCAATTTGGAATCAATCCGATGTATCTACTAAAAATGGAATCGAATCTCAAAGCTTTGCAGGCTCCTATCACAGATGTGATACAACTTTCACACACACATTCTGTGCTGTCGTGAACAAACATTAATTTTTGATGGGTGTGTAATAAAATAGATTATAGATTAAGGAATTATGATCACTAGATGTTGTAATATTTGCAAGTTATTATCCTTGTTAGGCCAAAATGGCGGGTGATTGGTCATCCTATGGTAATGCATTTGTTTAATACAAATAATAAGTGAATGAAGTCAGCACTGTGAAGTTACCTACTTATTTCTTTTTCCTTATTCGACACTCGAAAAAAAGGAAAATTGTCCAAACAAACTATGGTGTAGGGTGGCACAGAACAAGACAAATTTAACGACACCTTGACCTTCCCTGTGGGACCCGTAAAAGGGTCTAAACTTGACCCCGAAAAGTGACAAACCTGACAAATTCCCCTATAATGGAGTAATTTTGCCAAACAAACTACGTTGTAGAGTGGCACAGAAAGAGACATTTTTTGGACACCTTGACCTTCCCTGTGGAACCCCTAAAAGGGGCTGAACTTGACCCCTAAAAGTGACAAACTTGACAAATTCCCCTATAATACAGAAATTTTGCTAAACAAACTGTGGTGTAGGTTGGCACAGAACGAAACAAGTTTAATGACACCTTGACCTTCCCTGTGGGACTCCTAAAAGGGGCTGAACAGGACCAATAAAAGTGACAAACTTGCCAAATTCGCCTATAATGGAGGAATTTTGCCAAACAAACTTTGGTGTAGGGTGGCACAGAAGGAGACAAATTTTTGGACACCTTGACCTTTTCTGTGGAGCCCCAAAAAGGGGCTGAACTTGACCCCTAAATGTGGCAAACTTGTCAAATTCCCCTATAATGGAGTAATTTTGCCACACAAACTGTTGTGTAGGGTGGCACAGAACGAGACAAATTTAATGTCACCTTGACCTTCCCTGTGGGACCCCCAAAAAGGGGTTGAACATGACCCCTAAAAGTGACAAACTTGCCAAATTCCCCTAAAATGGAGGAATTTTGCCAAACAAACTTTGGTGTTGGGTGGCACAGAACGAGACAAATTTTGGAAACCTTAACCTTCCCTGTGGGACCCCAAAAAGGGGCTGAACTGGACCCCTAAAAGTGTCAAACTTGCCAAATTCCCCTATAATGGAGTAATTTTGCCGAGTTACGATGTTGGGGAGCTGACAGCTGCTCGTCGTTGCTCGGTGGTTCTCTCCGGGTACTCCGGCTTCCTCCACCCGTAAAACTGTCACGGTCACGATTAGCCATTGTGCATAAATATGTGACCTTAAACACCAATAAATAAATAAATAAATATAGTAATTTTGCCAAACAAACTGTTGTGTAGGATGGCACAGAAGGAGATAATTTTTTGGACACCTTGACCTTCCCTGTGGGGCCCCTAGAAGGGGCTGAACATGACCCCTGAGCTTGACCCCTGTGGGACCCATAAAAGGGGCTGAACTTGACCCCTAAAAGTGACAAACTTGCCAAATTTTCCTATAATGGAGAATATTTGCCAAACAAAGAGTGGTGTAGGTTGGCACAGAACAAGACAAATTTAAGGACACCTTGACCTTCCCTGTGGGACCCCTAAAAGGGGCTGAACTTGACCCCTAAAAGTGACAAACTTACCAAATTCCACTATAATGGAGAATTTTGCCAAACAAAGTGGGGTGTAGGGTGGCACAGAATGAGACAAAGTTAATGACACCTTGACCTTCCCTATGGGACCCCCAAAAGGGGCTGAACTTGACCCCTAAAAGTGACAAACTTGCAAAATTCTCCTATAATGGAAACATTTTGCCAAACAAACTGTGGTTCAGGGTGGCACAGAACGAGACAAATTTAAGGACACCTTGAGCTTCCTTGTAGGACCCCTAAAAAGGGCTGAACTTGACTAAACATGAGAAAGTAGCCAAATTCCACTACAATGGAGAATTTTTGCCAAACAAAGTGTGGTGTAGGGTGGCACAGAACAAGACAAATTTAAGGACACCTTGACCTTCCCTGGGGGACCCCTAAAAGGGGCTGAACTTGACCCCTAAAAATGACAAACTTGCCAAATTCCACTATAATGGAGAATTTTTGCCAAACAAAGTGCGGTGTAGGGTGGCACAGAATAAGCCAAAATTAATGACACCTTGACCTTTCCTATGGGACCCCCAAAAGGGGCTGAACTTGACCTCTAAAAGTGACAATCTTGCAAAATTCCCCTATAATGGAAACATTTTGCTAAACAAACTGGTTTAGGGTGGCACAGAACGAGGGAAATTTAAGGACACCTTGAGCTTCCTTGTGGGACCCCTAAAAAGGGCTGAACTTGACCCCTAAACGTGACAAACTAGACAAACTGTACGATAATAGAGAATTTTTGCCAAACTAAGTGGGGGTGTAGGGTGGCACAGAACAATACAAATTTAAGGACACCTTGACCTTCCCTGTGGGACCCCTAGAAGGTGCTGAACTTGACCCCTAAAACTGACAAACTTGCCAAATTCCACTATAATGGTGAATTTTTGCACAACAAACTGCGGTGTAGGGTGGCACAGAACGAGACATATTTTTGGACACCTTGACTTTCGCTGTGGAACCCCAAAAAGGGGCAGAACGTGACCCCTAAAAGTGACAAACTTGCCAAATTCCCCTATAATGGAATAATTTTGCCAAACAAACTGCGGTGTAGGGTGGCACAGAAGGAGACAATTTTTCAGACACCTTAACAATCCCTGTGGGACCCATAAAAGGGGCTGAACGTGACCCCTAAAAGTGACAAACTTGCCAAATTCCCCTATAATGGAGGAATTTTGCCAACCAAACTTTGGTGTCGGGTGGCTCGGAAGGAGACAATTTTTTGGACACCTTGATCTTTCCTGTGGGACCCCTAAAAGGGGCTGAACTCGACCCCTAAAAGTTACAAACTTGCCAAATTCTCCTATAATGAAGTAATTTTGCCAAACAAACTATTGTGTAGGGTGGCACAGAAGGAGACAAATTTAATGACAGCTTGACCTTCCCTGTGGGACCCCCTAAAAGGGGCTGAACATCACCCCTAAAAGTGACACACTTGCCAATTTGCCCTATAATGGAGGAATTTTGCCAAACAAACTTTGGTGTAGGGTGGCACAGAAGGAGACAATTTTTTGTAACAAACTTGAGAAATTCCCCTATAACAAAGAAATTTTGCTAAACAAACTATGGTGTAGGGTGGCACAGAATGAGACAAATTTAATGACACATTGACATTCCCTGTGGGACCCGAAAAGGGGCTGAACATAACCCCTAAAAGTGACAAACTTGCCAAATTTCGCTATAAGGAAGGAATTCTGCCAAACAAACTGTGGAGTAGGGTGGCACAGAAGGAGACAATTTTTTTTGACACCTTGACCTTCCCTGTGGGACCCCTAAAAGGGGCTAAACCTGACCCCTAAAAGTAACAATCTTGACGAATTCCCCTATAACAGAGAAATTTTGCTAAACGCACTGTGGTGTAGCGTGGCACAGAACGAGACAAATTTAATGGCACCTTGACCTTCCCTGTCGGATGCCTAAAAGGGGTTGAACATGACCCCTAAATGTGGCAAACTTGCCAATTTGCCCTGTAATGGAGGAATTTTGCCAAACAAACTTCGGTGTAGGGTGGCACCGAAGGAGTCAATCTTCTGGACACCATGACCTTCCCTGTGGGATTCCTAAAAGGGACTGAACTTGACCCCTAAAAGTGACAAACTTCACAAATTCCCCTATAATGGAGTAATGTTGCCAAACAAACTATGGAGTAGGTTGGCACAGAACGAGGCAAATTTAATGACACCTTGACCATCCCTGTGGGACCCCTAAAAGAGGCTGAACATGACCCCTAAAAGTGAAAAACTTGCCAATTTCCCCTATAATGGAGGAATTTTAACAATCAAACTGTGGTTTAGGGTGGCACAGAACGAGACAAATTCAAGGACACCTTCACCTTTCCTGTGAGACGCCTAAAAGGGTCTGAAAATGACACCTAAAAGTGACAAACTTGCCAAATTCCCCTATAATGGAGGAATTTTGCCAAACAAATTTTGGTGTAGGGTGGCACAGAAGGATACAATTTTTTGGACATCTTGACCTTTCCTGTGGGACCACTAGAAGGGGCTGAACTTGACCCCTAAGTGTGACAAACTTGATAACTTCCCCTATAACAGAGACATTTTGCTAAACAAACTGTGGTGTAGGGTGGCACAGAACGAGCCAAATTTAATGACTCTTTGACCTTCCCTGTTGGACCCATAAAAGGGGCTGAACATGACCCTTAAAAGTGACAAACTTGCGAAATTCCCCTATAATGGAGGAATTTTGCCAAACAAACTGCGGTGTAGGGTGGCATAGAACGAGGGTAATTTTTTGGACACCTTGACCTTCCCTGTGGGACCACTAAAAGGGCCTGAACTTGACCCCTAAAAGTGACAAACTTGCCAAATTCCCCTATAATGGAGGAATTTTGCCATACAAACTGTGGAGTAGGGTGGCAAAGAAGGAGACAATTTTTTTTGACACCTTAACCTTCTCTGTGGGATCATTAAGAGGGGCTGAACTTGACCCCTAAAAGTGACAAACTTGCAAAATTCCCCTGTAATGTAGTAATTTTGCCAAACAAACTATGGTGTAGGGTGGCACAGAATAAGACAAATTCAACAACACCTTGACCTTCTCTGTGGGACCCCTAAAAGGGGCTGAACATGACCCCCAAAAGTGACAAACTTGCCAATTTCCCCTATAATGTAGGAAATTTGCCAAACAAACTTTGGTGTAGGGTGGCACAGAGGGAGACAATTTTTTGGACACCTTGACCTTCCATGTGGGCCCCTAAAAGGGGCTGAACTTGACCCCTTAAAAGTGACAAACTTGCCAAGTTCCCCTATAATAGAGGAATTTTGCCAAACAAACTCTGGTGTAGGGTGGCACAGAAGGAGACTATTTTTCACATACCTTAACCTTCCCTGTGGGACCTCTAAAAAGGGCTGAACTTGACCACTAAAAGTGACAAACTTGCCAAATTCCCCTAAAATTAAGTAATTTTGCCAAACAAACTATGGTGTAGGGTGGCACAGAACGAGACAAATTTAATGACACCTTAACCTTCCCTGTTGGGCCCCTAAAACGGTTGAACATGACCTCTAAAGTGACAAACTTGCCAAATTTTCCTATAATGAAGGAATTTTGCCAAACAAACTTCGGTGTAGGGTGGCAGAGAAGGAGACAATTTTTTGGACACCTTGACCTTCCCTGTGGTACCCCTAAACGGTGCTAAACTAGACCCCTAAAAGTGACAAACTTGACAAATTCTCCTATAACAGAGAAATTTTGCAAAACACACCGTGGTGTAGCGTGGCACAGAACGAGACAAATTTAATGACACCTTGACCTTCCATGTCGGACCCGTAAAAGGAGCTGAACATGAACCCTGAGAGTGACAAACTTGACAAATTTCCCTATAACAGAAAAATTTTGAAAAATAAACGATGCTGTAGGGTGGCACATAACGAATGACACATTGACCTTCCTGTGGGGCCCCTAAAAGGGGCTGAAAATGAAACCTAAAAGTGACAAACTTGACAAATTCCCCTATAATGGAGTAATTTTGCCAAACAAACTATGGTGTAGGTTGGCATGGAACGAGGCAAATTTTATGACACCTTGACCTTCCCTGTGGGACCCCTAAAATGGGCTGAACATGACACCTAAAAGTGAAAAACTTGCCAAATTCCCTTATATTGGAGGAATTTTAACAAACAAACTGTGGTTTAGGGTGGCACAGAACGAGACAAATTCAAGGACACCTTGACCTTCCCTGTGGGACCCCTAAAAGGGTCTGAACATGACACCTAAAAGTGACAAACTTGCCAAATTCCCCTATAATGGTGGAATTTTGCCAAACAAACTTTGGTGTAGGGTGGCACAGAAGGAGACAATGTTTTGGACATCTTGGCCTTTCCTGTGGGACCCCTAAAAGAGGCTGAATTTGACCCCTAAATGTGACAAACTTGAAAACTTCCCCTATAACAGAGAAATTTTGCTAAACAAACTGTGGTGTAGGGTGGCACAGAAGGAGCCAAATTTAATGACACCTTGACCTTCCCTGTCGGACCCATAAAAGGGGATGAACATGACCCCGAAATGTGACAAACTCGCCAAATTCCCCTATAATGGAGGAATTTTGCCAAACAAACTGTGGCGTAGGGGGCAAAGAAGGAGACAATTTTTGGGGCACCTTAACCTTTCCTGTGGGCAATTTAAAAGGGGCTGAACTTGACCCCTAAAAGTGACAAACTTGCCAAATTCCCCTATAATGGAGGAATTTTGCCAAACAAATTTTGGTGTAGGGTGGCACAGAAGGATACAATTTTTTGGACATCTTGACCTTTCCTGTGGGACCACTAGAAGGGGCTGAACTTGACCCCTAAATGTGACAAACTTGATAACTTCCCCTATAACAGAGACATTTTGCTAAACAAACTGTGGTGTAGGGTGGCACAGAACGAGCCAAATTTAATGACTCTTTGACCTTCCCTGTTGGACCCAAAAAAGGGGCTGAACATGACCCTTAAAAGTGACAAACTTGCCAAATTCCCCTATAATGGAGGAATTTTGCCAAACAAACTGCGGTGTAGGGTGGCATAGAACGAGGTAATTTTTTGGACACCTTGACCTTCCCTGTGGGACCACTAAAAGGGCCTGAACTTGACCCCTAAAAGTGACAAACTTGCCAAATTCCCCTATAATGGAGGAATTTTGCCATACAAACTGTGGAGTAGGGTGGCAAAGAAGGAGACAATTTTTTTTTACACCTTAACCTTCTCTGTGGGACCATTAAGAGGGGCTGAACTTGACCCCTAAAAGTGACGAACTTGCAAAATTCCCCTGTAATATAGTAATTTTGCCAAACAAACTATGGTGTAGGGTGGCACAGAATAAGACAAATTTAGCAACACCTTGACCTTCTCTGTGGGACCCCTAAAAGGGGCTGAACATGACCCCCAAAAGTGACAAACTTGCCAATTTCCCCTATAATGTAGGAAATTTGCCAAACAAACTTTGGTGTAGGGTGGCACAGAGGGAGACAATTTTTTGGACACCTTGACCTTCCATGTGGGCCCCTAAAAGGGGCTGAACTTGACCCCTTAAAAGTGACAAACTTGCCAAGTTCCCCTCTAATAGAGGAATTTTGCCAAACAAACTCTGGTGTAGGGTGGCACAGAAGGAGACTATTTTTCACATACCTTAACCTTCCCTGTGGGACCCCTAAAAAGGGCTGAACTTGACCACTAAAAGTGACAAACTTGCCAAATTCCCCTAAAATTAAGTAATTTTGCCAAACAAACTATGGTGTAGGGTGGCACAGAACGAGACAAATTTAATGACACCTTAACCTTCCCTGTTGGGCCCCTGAAACGGTTGAACATGACCTCTAAAAGTGACAAACTTGCCAAATTTTCCTATAATGAAGGAATTTTGCCAAACAAACTTTGGTGTAGGGTGGCAGAGAAGGAGACAATTTTTTGGACACCTTGACCTTCCCTGTGGTACCCCTAAACGGTGCTAAACTAGACCCCTAAAAGTGACAAACTTGACAAATTCTCCTATAACAGAGAAATTTTGCAAAACACACCGTGGTGTAGCGTGGCACAGAACGAGACAAATTTAATGACACCTTGACCTTCCATGTCGGACCTGTAAAAGGAGCTGAACATGAACCCTGAGAGTGACAAACTTGACAAATTTCCCTATAACAGAAAAATTTTGAAAAATAAACGATGCTGTAGGGTGGCACATAACGAATGACACATTGACCTTCCCTGTGGGGCCCCTAAAAGGGGCTGAAAATGAAACCTAAAAGTGACAAACTTGACAAATTCCCCTAAAATGGAGTAATTTTGCCAAACAAACTATGGTGTAGGTTGGCACGGAACGAGGCAAATTTTATGACACCTTGACCTTCCCTGTGGGACCCCTAAAAGGGGCTGAACATGACACCTAAAAGTGAAAAACTTGCCAAATTCCCTTATATTGGAGGAATTTTAACAAACAAACTGTGGTTTAGGGTGGCACAGAACGAGACAAATTCAAGGACACCTTGACCTTCCCTGTGGGACCCCTAAAAGGGTCTGAACATGACACCTAATAGTGACAAACTTGCCAAATTCCCCTATAATGGTGGAATTTTGCCAAACAAACTTTGGTGTAGGGTGGCACAGAAGGAGACAATGTTTTGGACATCTTGGCCTTTCCTGTGGGACCCCTAAAAGAGGCTGAATTTGACCCCTAAATGTGACAAACTTGATAACTTCCCCTATAACAGAGACATTTTGCTAAACAAACTGTGGTGTAGGGTGGCACAGAACGAGCCAAATTTAACGACTCCTTGACCTTCCCTGTTGGACCCAAAAAAGGGGCTGAACATGACCCTTAAAAGTGACAAACTTGCGAAATTCCCCTATAATGGAGGAATTTTGCCAAACAAACTGCGGTGTAGGGTGGCATAGAACGAGGTAATTTTTTGGACACCTTGACCTTCCCTGTGGGACCACTAAAAGGGCCTAAACTTGACCCCTAAAAGTGACAAACTTGCCAAATTCCCCTATAATGGAGGAATTTTGCCATACGAACTGTGGAGTAGGGTGGCAAAGAAGGAGACAATTTTTTTTACACCTTAACCTTCTCTGTGGGACCATTAAGAGGGGCTGAACTTGACCCCTAAAAGTGACGAACTTGCAAAATTCCCCTGTAATATAGTAATTTTGCCAAACAAACTATGGTGTAGGGTGGCACAGAATAAGACAAATTTAGCAACACCTTGACCTTCTCTGTGGGACCCCTAAAAGGGGCTGAACATGACCCCCAAAAGTGACAAACTTGCCAATTTCCCCTATAATGTAGGAAATTTGCCAAACAAACTTTGGTGTAGGGTGGCACAGAGGGAGACAATTTTTTGGACACCTTGACCTTCCATGTGGGCCCCTAAAAGGGGCTGAACTTGACCCCTTAAAAGTGACAAACTTGCCAAGTTCCCCTCTAATAGAGGAATTTTGCCAAACAAACTCTGGTGTAGGGTGGCACAGAAGGAGACTATTTTTCACATACCTTAACCTTCCCTGTGGGACCCCTAAAAAGGGCTGAACTTGACCACTAAAAGTGACAAACTTGCCAAATTCCCCTAAAATTAAGTAATTTCGCCAAACAAACTATGGTGTAGGGTGGCACAGAACGAGACAAATTTAATGACACCTTAACCTTCCCTGTTGGGCCCCTAAAACGGTTGAACATGACCTCTAAAAGTGACAAACTTGCCAAATTTTCCTATAATGAAGGAATTTTGCCAAACAAACTTTGGTGTAGGGTGGCAGAGAAGGAGACAATTTTTTGGACACCTTGACCTTCCCTGTGGTACCCCTAAACGGTGCTAAACTAGACCCCTAAAAGTGACAAACTTGACAAATTCTCCTATAACAGAGAAATTTTGCAAAACACACCGTGGTGTAGCGTGGCACAGAACGAGACAAATTTAATGACACCTTGACCTTCCATGTCGGACCTGTAAAAGGAGCTGAACATGAACCCTGTGAGTGACAAACTTGACAAATTTCCCTATAACAGAAAAATTTTGCAAAATAAACGATGCTGTAGGGTGGCACATAACGAATGACACATTGACCTTCCCTGTGGGGCCCCTAAAAGGGGCTGAAAATGAAACCTAAAAGTGACAAACTTGACAAATTCCCCTAAAATGGAGTAATTTTGCCAAACAAACTATGGTGTAGGTTGGCACGGAACGAGGCAAATTTTATGACACCTTGACCTTCCCTGTGGGACCCCTAAAAGGGGCTGAACATGACACCTAAAAGTGAAAAACTTGCCAAATTCCCTTATATTGGAGGAATTTTAACAAACAAACTGTGGTTTAGGGTGGCACAGAACGAGACAAATTCAAGGACACCTTGACCTTCCCTGTGGGACCCCTAAAAGGGTCTGAACATGACACCTAATAGTGACAAACTTGCCAAATTCTCATATAATGGTGGAATTTTGCCAAACAAACTTTGGTGTAGGGTGGCACAGAAGGAGACAATGTTTTGGACATCTTGGCCTTTCCTGTGGGACCCCTAAAAGAGGCTGAATTTGACCCCTAAATGTGACAAACTTGAAACTTCCCCTATAACAGAGAAATTTTGATAAACAAACTGTGGTGTAGGGTGGCACAGAAGGAGCCAAATTTAATGACACCTT